>CM032231.1:119865000-119975000 GCA_019009955.1 Riptortus pedestris
ATATTTTTTCGATGTAACCAATAATAACTTAGATATTTGTGAACTATTCGTGTCATCTGTCGTTGACGAGTTCAAATAGAAATGGTTTCCCATTAGATTAACTTATTAGGAACCATCCCGTTATTTTCATCACGTTACACCTACAATGACTATACAGTAATTCAGTTTAAATATATGTTTATTAAAATGAGCCAATGTGACGAATTGAATGCTTCACCGTCGAAATATAAATATTGTGCGGACTAAATAAATATTCCATAACTCTGAAATATCCATTTGATTGTATAATATTTGGTTAACTAGGCACAGATTAATCCGTTTGTTAATCGCTGTGATATCGTTTTACTCGTTCACGATTAGAAAAAAAAAACGCTTGGATCATCCTATCATTCAACGAAATAATATGATAAAATTCTTATCGGGGATTATCCAGTGTGACACGAAGTCGGATGTAATTAATTAGCTGGATGTGTAACCCGTCATAGCAAGTTGAAATAAAACTTGTTTCCCGTCGAAATTTATTAAGGTTATTCCAAGTAAACCCTCATTCCTCTATAGTAGGGAAAAGCCGTAATATACAAACAGAAATATACACAAAATTCGTTCCCTAAAAAATATTCAGAAATTTCACAATCTACTTCCGACATTCCTATGGAAAACTAAAAAATTCCACTATGTAACCAGAAGCTGGAAATGAAAATTTCAAAATTCATACATCCAAGCAAAGTATTTGGACTAAAAAATTCATTTTAAACTCAATTTTACCTTATATTCTGATAAAATCAATATTAAGAAAATTATTGATATCCAAGTAAACCCTGAGAGAGTGAAAGCATAAAACAGCTCATGTTAACAATATTCGTTCTCTTAATTAAATTCAAAACATCTTTCACTTCTATTTAGGCGTTTTCATACCGGAACAGGAATAATGTCTTTGGTACCGTATGTCAGAAGTATAAACTGGAAATTTACAAAGTGAATTAGGTTTTAGGAGCTAAATCGTTGGTCTATGCAAAAAATATTCTAAACATTTTTGGATAAGATGAATATATAAAATGTGTATTCACACCAAAGTAACACCTCCCCCTCTTTAATAGCTATCTTTTAACTTTCATATAGCCTATGTTGTACCTTAGGATAACTGACTCACAAATACAAAATTCCATAGAAATCCTCAGAGTCGTTTTTGAGTGATTGAGTAACAAACGGGTGGGCTTTCAATTTTGACGCCATTGTTCTTAGAATGGTCTGAAGTGTGAAAAAAAGTCCGTCACGCAGGGGCTGCGTAAACTAAGCAGATTTCCCACGTGAAGTTTTACAGTAGAGAAATCTGCAGTAGGAAGATCTCTGCAAAACCTCGAGCTCTTGGCGGAAAGTTCCGAAACATGGTTCCTGCCGAACCACAGACCGAATACAAATGCAAATATCTCGGTTAATATTCAAGATACAGAATAAATGTATAGAACAATATTTATAGTAAATTGCATTTACAATAAAATTTATTCTATACAATTTTTCGATCCGACGCATAGTAACGGAGATATTTTGAATTTTCAAAAATCCCCCCTCTAACCCCCCCCGCCCACCCTCCCACTGGTCCGATTTCAGAGGTTACGAACTGATCTTTTACATAAAACGATACTGAGTTTGGTAACGATCAAACAAAAATTACGACCGCTAGAACAATATATATATATAGATATATTATATATATATATATAAATTAATATATATAGATATATATATGAACGGACTATCTATAGACACATATCTTCACGTCTAGGTAACCCATTCCCTCTCCGCCTAACCCAGAAGTCAGATTTTCGTATAGCCTATGTTGTACGTAGAGAAAATTGGCTCCGAAATATAAAAAATCACATTAAGTCTTTAGTTTTGGAGCGACTAAGTGACAAACGAGTGGTCAGACAGACAAGGTTTCCAAATTTGATGCCATTGTTCTTAGAATGAGCGGAAAAGTAAAAAGTCTGTCACTCTAACACAGTCAAAAACGATAATAAGAAACCTCAAGACGGGAAATATTACTTTTATAATACAAATATTTCGGTTAATATTGAAGGTAGAGAAAAAAATGCATATAACTATATTTGTAGTACTTTTAATTCTCAATAAGATTTATTCAATACAATTTTTCGATCCGACTTATAGTGACAGGGATATTACCATAGAGCGGTAACATATATATATAAAACAATTGATTTTCGCCAAATTTAAATAGAAAATCATATAAAATTTAGAGTTTTATTTATACAGTTTATTAATGGTGAAATAATGTAGGTAACAGGACAGAAATAAATATGAAAAGTACAACTATGCCTGGCATAAATAAAGAATTTATTTTTCTAATTACTCTTTATCGTTGAAATAATATTATCCGAAGAATATTACATTGTTTTTCAATCACTCTAATCAAAGATTCAGAAAGCATTGCTTTCAATCAATTTCTCCCTGCAATTTTTTTTTCTGTATTAAAAAGGTATGAGAAGCGAGGAATTGAAATTGAATTCTCTTTCCTCATCTTTTAGGATTGAGTTTCTTTACTTCGCGTGGTATTTAAACGACACGAAATTACTTCCCACCCCTTTTGTAACTCAAGAAATACAAAGTTATTTCCATCAATGTCATCGGGTACCAATATCTTGGAAAATTTATAATAAAAAATAAATGAAATGAATATTTTTTTTCTCTAGTCTGAAAGGAAATCCTGCCCAGCACTACTATAATTCTCCCCCTTGTGCGGTCACAGGAAAAAATATAAATACATACGTTTTATCAGATTTTCCTCAAGGAAAATCGGCTATTGAGGTCGTATTCATGTTTTTCGATAAAGTTTTTCAAATGTCCATCGATCCTACCCAGGATATGACGAAAATGAGGTCTGTTCAAAATGTTATACATATTTGTCTGTTACATGCTTTAACGGTCGTAATTTTTGTTTGGTCGGTACCAAACTCGATATTTAATCATCTTATGTAAAAAGAATGATCAAGTTAATTAATGGCTGAAAATGGACTAGTGGAAGGGGTGGTTTATAAGGGGGATTTTCGAAAATTCGACATAGCTCCGTAACTATACGTCGGATCGTAAAAATATATAGAATCAATCTTATTACAAATTAAATGTTCTATAAATATTTTTATATACATTTATTCTCTATCTTGAATATTAATCTAGATATTTCATTTTTTTGTAAGTGTGTGTGTAGATAACTGACGAGATGAGATCGGCTATCGTCGTAAGTTCGGCTCTCGTGTTATACTTTGTGAGATACATGCAAATACGTTCTGTTCACCTGCCCCTCCTCTTCTTTAGTTCTTGGACTACTGCAATTTCAGGTATTAAAATATAATTTATTCTGATTCATTATTAATTGCAGTACAATATATAGTAAATAGTCTGCAATAAAGTTAATGTGTTATATTCAGATATATATAAGTAATTGTTTTTCTTTCCGGTGATGAATATGTCTATCTGTTCAGCACTGAGTGGCTGGCAGACCTATTTATTTACAATTCAGAAACCGTTTTCGTCGGGAGCGTATTAAAATTAACTGAAAGATTTCTATATACCGTTTGTAATTAATCGCGTTGGTGTTAAGTGTTTGTTACCAGTATGTAGATTTCTCTATTGTAAAACTTCATGTGGGAAATCTGCTTAGTTTACGCTGACCCCCCCGTGGCGGAATTTTTCTAGCCAGGGTGTGACTGAGGATATTATTTAAAGCGTTCGATCAACGATAATAAGCAGAGGTGAGTCCAGACTACTTCTATAATATATAGGTGAATCCAGACTACTTCTATAATATATAGGTGAATCCAGACTACTTCTATAATATATAGGTGAATCCAGACTACGTCTATAATATATAGGTGAATCCAGACTACTTCTATAATATATAGGTGAATCCAGACTACTTCTATAATATATAGGTGAATCCAGACCACTTCTATAATATATAGGTGAATCCAGACCACTTCTATAATATATAGGTGAATCCAGACCACTTCTATAATATATAGGTGAATCCAGACCACTTCTATAATATATAGGTGAATCCAGACCACTTCTATAATATATAGGTGAATCCAGACCACTTCTATAATATATAGGTGAATCCAGGCCACTTCTATAATATATATGTGAATCCAGACTACTTCTATAATATATAGGTGAATCCAGACTACTTCTATAATATATAGGTGAATCCAGACTACTTCTATAATATATAGGTGAATCCAGACTACTTCTATAATATATAGGTGAATCCAGACTACTTCTATAATAATTTTTCCCACCTCTGCCCCCGCTGTACCTTTGGGTTTCCCCATACCAGCGGTCTCCATTTATTAAGAGATATAAAATTTTGAATAGATAAATTGGGCCAGGTATCTTAGCATAGCTCGCCGAGCACAGCTAAGCATAAAAGTGCAATATTTGGGAGATTTAGTTTAATTCCGAAAAGTCCTAGGGGAACCCGCAACTGCGACTCCTTTGCCTCTATTCAGAGAAGTGGCAGGCAAGAGCCTAATTAACTACTACTTACTTATTAAATACTTGCTTCTATAACATTTCTCTTATAGAAATATGTGGTTGAAATGATTTACAATGGCGGGATTTTCACCGCGAAATGAAATCATAGAAGAACGGATCCTATTGGGTTTCGAAAATATGGCTGCCCGGACACAGGTGGCCGGCAGAGATATAAGGAGAGGACTTACTCCAATCAGGGGGATTCTTGCAGCAAAAACTAGATTTCCTTTATCTTGCGGCATATATCCTTTTTCTTTTACCTCTGGAATCCATTTCCACTTTGGACAGTATCAAATCAAGGCTGGCCACTTCCCTCTAATGTAGCAGAAGATAACTCCTTCCTTTTTTTGCACCCGGAATCTTGTCCTTTGCACTAGAAAACTTTAGTACGGATATTTAATCACATTGGCATTTAATGTGCTATTGTTATCTAAATGTCTACCTCAAAAGGATTTAACTTTAGCCTAGTTCTCAGAGTAGTTCGCATTCATGGGTCTATGTTAAACTTTTTGAATTACAATCATACTGAATGCATTAGACACCTCGGCTGGAAAATGTTTGTAACTTTTCGGTACTACATCCCTTCTAGCATAGAGCTACTGTCCATGAAAGCACTTGGTCGCCACTAATTTTTAGCATTTCTTGCAGTTTTTCAAAGTGAGATCCGTTCAAAATTTATATATATATATATATATATATATACTAGAGGACCCGGCAGACGTTGTCCTGCATGATATTTCAAGCGATTAGGATATTAAATTTAATAATATTATGTTTAAAACAAAAGCTTATTTTAATAACACAAAAAAACAACTTTTGTTATGTGCACATTTGCTTAAAAACAAATTGAAAATAAAATATCGCGAATTTTTTATTCATACCTCCCTTATAACCCCCAATCCGGATCGAACCTAAAAAAAATATTACAGCTTAGAATCATGGAAGAATTAATGCTAATTTACATATAGAGTTTTTTTTTTTTAAGTTCGGTTCAATCGTTAGTGCCGAATAAAATTGTTGGCTCCCATTTTAATGTTTCAGTGTATATCCCGTTTATGCTTTGTTATACGACAAAAGTGAATAATCAAAGTTAATCTAAATAACAAAAAATACAACTTTTATCCTGTGCATATGCGCCAAAAAATCAATAGGAAACAAAATATCGTTATTTTTAATTTTAGGCCTCCCTTACAACCCCATCTCCTGGCCCAGCTGCCGGGCTGATTTGTGAATCTAAACCATCCGGGCGTCACCCAAAAGCATACAAAAAATCATTCAATTCGGTCCAGCCGTTTAGGAGGAGTTCAGTGACATACACAAGTACAGTAGAATTATATATGCAGGTTGGTATATATATATACCGAGCAACGCATGTTTTTTCAAATAACGAGTTCTCAAGCAAGTCAGTGTATTTATGTAAAAAATGTATTTATGAGTTGAAAAACAGTGTGCACAATATGCAATTTCAGAATAAAATGACTTACAATTTAGCATTTATAAATTACATCTCTAAGGTGGTCGCCTTCTGCTTGGATATAGTGTTGGCTAGGACTCTTAACTGTTGCAAGGCCCACTCTTTCAACTGTCCTTGCCGGTCCAGGAGGTTTCTTCTTAAGCAAAAATACAGTTGTGTTAACATTATGCATCCAACGCAATATCGTGTTACGATCAGGGATAGCACCATGCCGTGCAATGTTAAAATGTACACGAAAGTCTCGCTGAGTCTTAGTGACTGTTTCACCATTTGCGTAAAACCGTCGCATGACAAACGTAGGATGCTCAAGGTTACCTCATCTCGGCTGAAACTGCACACTCCCCCATCCAAATCGCAACAACTTCCGGCCGTCGCAGAACGACATTCCTTGTTATACTACGCAAGTCAAAAACAAGCGTTTCCCAGTAATCACCCTGTATAATGACTAAACTTCACGAGGAAAATCTGCTTATTTTAGATAGCCCCTGCGTGGCGGGATTTTCTGACTTCTTAAGCGTTTTCTTCAGCAACACCAGCCATGGCTCTTGTGGAAATGTTTTTCTTATTCCTAGGATCGCGTCTTCTAGGCACCGTTGATAAAGTGCCTAACTGAGCTATTGAGACGCTCACACTGATTTTGACTTTGCAGAACGTCCTATCCAGTGTACTCTTAAAATCCAGTCAGAAGTCAATGAATGCTTAAATGAATAGGCATTTTTATTAGAAAAAAGATATATTTTTTTTATGTCATCAATAATGTACTGAAAATTGAAGGTGCATCACATGTTAATTTTTTTTTTTAAATTAATGTCAACTTTTAGATACTAAGACTAATTAGCCTTTGCCAACTTCAAGGCGTCATCCTATTACAGCCATGGGAGGACTAAGGGTTTTATTTACCCCCTTGGAAAGAGTCCATCATTAAATAAATTTCTATTGCCCATGCTAGAATTGAACCCGTGATAATTCTAAGTTATATATCTATAAACTTCATTAATTAGTATACTTCCATATTTACCATTAAGACTACGATCTATACATGTTTGAGGTCATGATTTACGGAAAATATTAAAGAGACATTGTTGTAGCTACAACTACTGGTGTTTAACCATTAGTGTTCTATGCTGTATTTACATGCGTTTTAAAATACTAGGTTTTGCATTAAATAATTTCCTTATTTAATCTTAATACGTAACGAAAGTTCTAAGAAATAGAATAAAACCATATTATTACATAAAATTCATGCGACCTCACCTTTATTTTTCCTTGACTGTTCAGAAGTTCAAATCATTGTCATCTGAAAATAAAATAAAGAAAATACTTCAGAAATCATTACTGATTCAAACAAATTACAAACTCAAATACGCTTTAACTTAGAGAAAATTTGATAAAAGGAATCCTTTATTTTTACAAATTTTACAGAATAGCTTATTACTCAATTTTGGAAAAACAACCCAAACTCAATTCACACTTTTACTAAAGGATCCAAGACTGACTTTAGAACAACTGCTGCAGCAATTAAAAATGACACTACAAAACTCGAAAAAAAACAAGCATTTGTTCAAGTTAATTACAAAACATTAATATTGTCCTTTCAAAGTTTCATGGCGTTCAAAACTCTCAGATTTTCTTATTAACTGACTCTTTGAGTTATTTATTCTCCAGAATATTTACACTCCTCATACTATTATAACCCAAATTTTAGAACACATCATTCATCTTCAAAATAACGTAACACTAGTATGGGCTACCATGACACCAACATATTGAACTAAGTACTGGCGTCTATGAAATTTCTAAATTGCTGAAGTATTTAAAGAAAAACTAAAATAAAAAAAAAATTGTCATTAGCATGATGTGAACTAATTATTAGTTTGAGTTATAAAGTACAACATTATACTTTTATAAAATATGTCTTTTTCACAAATACATTTTACATTTAATTTATGAAGGCACTTAGTAATGTCAAAATAACATTTAAAATGTAAGAAGCGAATTTATCAGAAATAAAATAACTATAAATCAACTGTTCAGGTTTAACTTAATTTTGTCTTTCTTAATTGCTGAATCCCACAATCCGTTTTGGATCAATGGGTGTTCAGTCAGTTTGGTATCTATATAACTACAATCAACTTTGCTTTAAATGTTCTGTAACTATCTTGGTTTTCAAAGTTCTATCAGCAGTTAATATTCTGTTCTCAATAGCTCAACTCAATATTTATTTAAATAAACTGTCAATACCAAATGTCGCCTAAATATCTTTGAAGAAAAAAATTGATTGAAATGATGGAGTTATAGGACCCGATGGTAATGTAGAGATAATGATTTTTCCATCAAAGTATTTAGACAGTGATTGTTTCCCTTCAGTAAACCCAAAGAGGGAGAATCTTTAAAATCATAATATATAATTGAAGTTCTTTATGCTCCAGAGGGCGCTTTAAAAAGGAATTGAAAAAAAAAAGTGGAAAGAAAGACAAAAAGAGAAAAGTTCACCTTTTCTTTTCATTGACAAGACGTCCATTCGAGAGAACAGCTGAAAATGAAAAGACGATAAGAAACAGTACAATTTCTAATATAAAATGAAGAATATCAACTTCAATTAAATTCCACTCAGGGTAATTGAAACATTTTGACATCAGAGGCAATTAGTTATGAGGTTCCGATAATTGACTGAATTATTTAAGGAATATGAAACAGATAATCCATGAAGGTTTAAAACAAATTTTTCATTGGGTCAAATAATTTATAGTTGTTACTTTCGGTCATGGATTCGAAAGACTGAAATAATACCAAAATCCTAATTGAAGAAATTACAACTTTACTTGCTACATTCTTTAATTAATATTGTGTCAATTACATAAAAAAAAGACAAATTGACAAAGTGAGATCCGTTTTATATATATATATATATATATATATATATATATATATATATATATATATATATATATATATACACTTGTATATTACTTCTACAGCGGTCACAAATTTATGTTCGATCATTACCAAACTCGATAACTAAGCGTTTCATGTAAAACTAAAGAACTAGTTTTTTAACGTTGGAAATAGGTTATGGGGGGAGGGGGGGAATTGAAAATTCCAAGTATTTCAGTTCTTATATTTCGAATGTTACAATTATAAATTTATTAACGTCCAGTGTTTTCTACTATGGGACTGATTATCTACAGGTTACCACCTTTTGTTAGCTAGCGTTGATACTGAGAATTTGATTTAATGAATTCGACTAAATAATATCCTATTGCCCAGGCAAGAATCGAACTCCCACTCTATGTTTACCATGTGAGATTAAGGTCAAAGCTTTAACTCACATGTCTAACCAGAGCCCCAAGTGTCGGATATAATAATTTTAAACAACTAATGTTGTTGAAAGTCTACTTTTCAATACATTTTTAATTTCTTCACTTTTTTTTAATCTCGAATATTAACTTAATTATTTGCATTTTTTTTTAAGTTTTTATACTTCAGTAAACCCCTATTTTCGTAATTGCACATTAACAGTAAGGCAATGAGGAAATGTCGCCATATTTATTGTGAAACCACAGTATCACATACATAAGACGCGCTTTGTGGAATTCAATAATACTTATTAAAAGGAAAGGAGTTTATAATAAGTTTATAATTTTTCCCCGTTTTATTTATTAACGTCCACTTTGTGCTACCACGGCTAAAGGGACGGGTTAGCTACGGATTACCACCCTTTCTAGTGAGGGAGGGACTTAGGATTTTATCTAATGAAATCGTCACTAAATATATTCCAATTGCCTCCAATTGCCTATCGTACTTGCCGCTCTAGGTATATAACATTTAAGACCAACACTATAAATCTCATTGCTAACCTTAGCCCTTATAAACGTAACTCCTTTAAGTAAATGTTAAAAAATAAATTTATTTTTATTTTATATTTCATTTCGAGGTGCATTTATAGCAACGCCAAAAAACATATGGCTCAAGGACCAAGGAGATGAAGAAAATGAGGTCCGTTCAAAACTGTACATATATAATATGTGAGTGTGTGTGTGTGTCTGTTAACACTCTAGATGTCGCAATTTTCTTTTAATCACTAACAAAGTGGGTATTTAATCGTTTTGTGAAAAAAAGAAAGATCAAATTCGTCAATAGCCGAAATCGGACCGGCGGGAGAGGGGTATTTTTTTTTTAATCTATAAATAAACTAAGTCATTTGAAACCATCTGATAACTTCCTTCCTGCTGCTTATAGTTTAAAATACTTGGCTAATTTCTGAGTAAACTACACTTTGTTGCTAATACAAAATATAATATAAGTATTTTATTTATTTCTAAATACGAAAATTTGTCAAGGATGATGGTAGTCTCCAATAAGGAGTGGAATATTGGATGGGCTAACCGTTAACGCTATATATCATAATCTACTGTAGATGCGGCAGGCTTGGACTCGAGAGGATCATATATCTTAATTTCCAGCCTATACCGACGAACCGACCCTTCGATATGCCTACAGAAAGCTATAAATAAATAGAAAAAGCGGGAGGATTCCTTCGCAGAATATGTCATATTTTGGACTGAACTGACTGATTGCTTGCAATGGATATATTCTCTTTGGTTAAATTTCTGAGAGTCGTAGTATCAGGAAATAGAGATATGAGTGGACAGTTTTAAAAAAAGGTCCGTCACGCAGGGACTGCGTAAACTAAGCAGATTTCCCATGTGAAGTTATACAATAGAGAAATCTACCTAATAACAACTCTAGTAGTAAGAAACCTCGACCTAAACCTATTCACGAGTAACGAATAGTTACAGAAACGGCCGCCAGAGCTCTCGTTGGAAAGTACGAACATGCCGACAACAAGCAGAATACAAAGGCAAATATCTCGGTTAATATTCAAAATAGAGAATAAATGAATAGAACAATATTTATAGTAAATGTAATTTGCAATAAGATTGATATTATACAATTTTTCGATCCGACGCAAAATAACAGAGATATTTTGAATTTTCAAAAATCCTCCCCTCTAAACCCCCCCTCCCACTGGTCCGATTTCGGCCATTACGAACTTGATCTTCCTTTTTACATAAAACGATTAAATTATAAGTTTGGAAACGATCCAACAAAAATTACGACCACTAGAGCGTGTATATATATACAGTTTTGAACAGACCTCATTTTCGTCATCTATAAGGTAGGATCGATGGACATTTGAAGAAAAATTTCGAAAATTCCGTCATGAGTACAACCTCAATAGCTGATTTCCCTTAAGGGAAATCTGCTAAAATAAGTTAGACAGGAGATCTAAAGTGAAGGTCTTTGTTGAGGGAGCCTTATGTCTCCTGTTGCTAGCCTAGAACTCATGAACTGAAATTCAATAAACGTTTTACGATCCTACCGAAGAAGACGAAAATGATATATATATATATATATATATATATATATATATATATATATAAAACAAACAAAATAAGCTGCCCTCTTTCTGAGGGTACCTGTGTGGTCAGCCTCCTAATCTGCCAATTTCTTGGTAATGATGTTTTGTTTTTTAAATTTTGATTAAATTTTAAATGAAAATTTGGAATAAACTGAATGCGTGCAGATTAGGGGGGTATCTCAGGTGAGAGTGTAGCTTAACTTTATCATCTTTATTTTTTGTATAAATGGTGATTGACGATTCTTATCGATGATTTTAGGATAAGTGTCGATAACTCCTTCAAATCATATAATATATATATATATATATATATATATATATATATTTCAAAACTTAATATTTAATCAAAATTTAAAAAAAAAAACATCATTACCAAGAAATTGCCATATGAGGAGGGTGATCACACAGTTACCCTCAGATAGAGGTCAGCTTTTTTTGTTTTTTATATATATATATATATATATATATATATATATATATATATATATATATCATTTTCGTCTTCTTCGGTAGGATCGCAAAACGTTTATTGAATTTTAGTTCATGAGTTCTAGGCTTTATATTGATAAAATAAAGAATGAGCGGGAAAACATTTAATTTCCCATAGAATATATTTTACTTTAGGAATATTTAATTAAGAAAAACACACACGCATGCATATATTTATATATATATATGTAGTATAACTATAGTTGCCTCGCTCAATTGATTTAAATACGTCCTAAAACGTCCATAGCCAATTACTGCTTTAAAGACGACTGTATGATATTATATATTTCATATATTATAATATAGGGATTAAATTTAACTTTTAGTAATCGCTATGAGTAGAACAAAAACAAAATTGATTATTTAAATTGTACTAAGGTGTAAAACAATTATATTAAGAAAATAGTTATTTATTATACAAGTGACGAAAGTAGATCATTTTACAACTCGAGTGAAACGTTTACCCACACGAGCGAAGCGATTGTGGTAATTTCACGAGAGTTGTAAATTCTACTTTCGTCACGAGTGTAATATTAATTTTTTTCTGTAATCGTGTTATACATGATCAGATCTAACCAGAATATGAACAAAAAATTATTAGTATATTTAAATTTTAAATTATATTGATTATTTCCACTAATAATTCATTCACATTTCAATTTATTTTGTTAAAATAAATTCTTACAATGTTAAGAAACATTTAAAAGCATTTAATTTCCAACTTCAAATTATTTTTTAATTTATACTTATTACTAATTAAGAAGGCAATTCACTTTCTTCACTCATTTCAGTTTAGTAATGTTACCATTATTCAACGATTACTGAAAAAAATATTTTTAAGTTTATATAGAAATAACACCTTGAGAACGGGTCGAAACGCGTCGGGTATAAAACTATCAGAAGAAACAGTTTTATTTTCTGACATTATGGCTCAAAAATATTCTTGAATAATAAATGATCAGTATATAAATGTACTGTATATATATATATATATGTGTATGTGTGTGTGTGTGTGTGTGTGTGTGTGTGTGTGTGTGTGTGTGTACCAATTGCGTGAATCGCAAGAATGATGGTAAACAATGAGTCGACAAGTTTAGTGTATTTTATAATCATGGCTAAGGTTAGTAATTCCTCCAAATATAAAACGTTATTCTTCAAGACTTCAATCATAAAAATTAAAAAGACCAAGGGTTTGTAAGTGCTGTTAATCACTACGAGTAATTAGATGAACGTTAAATAATTATGTTTTAGTAATAAAATGTTTTATTTCTGAGCCTTCGTCGTCATAAAATGTGCCACAGCAGTAACAGCCCACAAGTGATGTTTTTTTTTTTAATATAAAATATAAAGAATATATTTTCGATTTCCTCACTTGGGGAAAGGAGAAGAAATAAGAAAACATCAGAAAATATATATAAAAAAATTGAAAAAAGTTCTTTCTTTAGGTGAGAATAGGGTTGGCAAAAATCCATTAGAGATGTCGAAGGACATGAAGGGTTGAATAAACGTCACCAGCAGCCGCCGCTGTCAGGAGCCAAAGGCGTGGTATCCTGGAGGTATTTAATATTTTTTGACGAGGGTGAGGATAAAATCACAATAGCGCGTCCGCTACACGTGACGTGATGGATGGAACTAGGTGACGTCATTAATTATTACGTAAGCGGCCGGCGGGCGATTACAATGTGACACCCCTCATGACTGGGGAAGGGCTTATACACAGCACTTGGAGTATGTTCAAACAAATTATATTCCGATTGGTGAATGCGGCCTACGAGAAAGAGCGATGGGCGAGCTCTGGTTCCATGTCTGCTTTTGAACGTTTTAAAAGGCCGTTTCAAGTATGGCTGGCCATGAAGTATAGCTTTGAAATAATTAATCGACTACTGCAATCCCATGAATGACATTCTGTTAACAGTTCTTAACTGTCGCAGACATGCATTTAACCGATGACTAATTAAATATTTAGTACTGTAGCTACTGTAATTGAGGGAAGATTAAAAAGCGAAATTATTATAGAGAGAGACTACTAAATCTTTTTTTAAGACATCAAAAGTGTTTTGGATTTCTCCAGAGATCCATACCCAAGTATGGACATATAAAAAGAAAAGCATCCAAAAGACAGCAATGATTGCAACTGCAAAGCGTATCACTTAAATCATTATATATATATGAATGAATGAATGAATTTAGACTTTATTATAAAGAGAAATGTGGAAAGTAATAGTTAACAAAATTAATATATACATGATTATAAGGTACAAAATACAAATACACTAATAAACAATATTACTTATAAACTCTAAAATTTTATGAAACTACTTATGTTTTACTCTTTATAGGTCTTCCCCGAAGGGAGTACGGTCTAACTTCCCGGAGTGACCAACTCTATTGGGAAGTGGAGTTGGGCATTAGTGAGTGCCATTTTTCTTTGTCCTGAGCTAACCTTGCCCAGTTGGGGCCGACGGTATTTTTGAACACATCTCTCCATCTTGTTGACTGTCTCCCTTTACTTATTTTCCAGTTATATGGCGTCCAGTCTGTGAGTCTTCGTGACCATCTCTCATCACTGCAGCACATTAAGTGTCCATCCCACTTCCATTTCAGCATTTGGATGAATAAGTTGACATCCCTGAAGTTCGTTTGTCTTCTTATTTCCGTGCACCTCACCTTATCCTTTTTCTTTATATAAAGCACAGTTCTTTCAGCTGCACGTTGCCAGACGCTCACTTTGTTAGCCTGAGTATTGGTGAGGGACCAAGTCTGAGATCCGTAGGTAACTACTGGCAACACACAGCTGTCAACGATTAGTTTTTTAAGGCACATTTCGTATTTGCTTTTCAATATAAAGTTGAGGCTCCAGTACTTTTTCCATCCAAGTGAGAGTCTTCTCTGGATTTCCTTATTCGTGCTATTTTTAAAGGATATAACCTGGCCTAAGTATATGTAATCATCAACATAACATAAAGTGTTATTGTTGATTGTTATTGTTTCTTGTATACTGTTGGTCATGAGTTTTGTCTTAGAGTAGTTTGGTTCTAGGCCGACTGCTTGACATTCTCTGAATAGTTCCTCTATCATTCCTGATAGTTCCTCAGCACTAGTGGAAAACAGAACCACATCATCGGCAAATTCAAGCTTGTTCAGCTTGGTACCATTTATTTCGATCCCCTTGTTCCTCCACTTTAAGCGTCTGAGAGCCTTCCTTCTCCAGCGTACATATAAATAAATCAGGTGATAGATTATCTCCTTGCTTTACTCCTTTTCTCACTGGGAATAATGGCCCACTTCTTTCTGCAACAATATAGGACTGGTTGTTCCGATACATCTCTTCTATTATTCGAATGTAAATACCTTCGACACCAATCTCTTTCAAGGCTTCTATCACGCTACTGTGATTTACAGAGTCAAACGCCTTCCGGAAGTCTATAAAACATAGGTACACTGGAATATTATATTCCCTAGCTTTTTCTATTAATTGCCTCATAGAATGTAAATGGTCTATTACAGAAAACCCTTTACGAAACCCTGCTTGATCTGGTGTTAGTGAATCCGATATTGTCTGTGTGATTCGTTTCTTCAGGACTCCTGAAAAGACTTTTGATATAGTCGAGCATAGGGATATCGGCCTGTAATTGTCTATTAAATGCCTATCGCCTTTTTTATGTAATAATATTGTTTTAGTGGTTTTCCATTCTGCCGGGATGATTCCATGTTCTAGGATAAGATTGAATATCTCACAAAGTTCTGTGGCTATTCTCTCTCCTCCAGTTATCAATAGGTCATTCGTTATCCCATCTGGGCCTGGACTTTTGTTGGGGTTTAAATTTTTCAGCACTGCCATAATTACATCTCTAAGGATACTTGGGAAAGTTTCTTGTGAGTCGTTGTAGTGCTGACTATGTGTTGTTTTCTCTTGTATGTTACTATTATAGAGTTTCTTGAAGAAGTCTGTGGCCTCTAGGATTAGATTTTTCCTTATAGTAATGCTTTCACCCTGTGTATTTGTTAAGGAAGGAAGCCAATATTTACCATATGAGAGTTCCGCCCTTATTTTCTTAACTGACTTCGTTGATTCCAGTATATTTTTTACCACATTTTCTCGATAATTCCTTAAATCTTCCTTAATTTTCTTCCTTATTAGATTGTTTATATCTGACAATTGAAGGGTTTGGGAGATGAAGGGGCTATGTAAAAAAACCCTAATTTACAGTAATTTAGGTTCAAAGTTTTATTGTTGCAGCTTTTTTGTTTTCTGGTTTTGACATCAAGTGAGCATATGAAATTAACCTCATGACATCTATTTTTTATCTATTTTTTAATGTACCAAGTTTTATTTACTTACCTGTATCCATAATACATATTTTTATTTATATTGTGTACATAACCCCTTCATCCACAAACATTTTTTTTTAAATCTGTAAATTATCTTACGTATGAATGAGGCAAGATGTAAATAAATTCAACCATTCCAAAGTTCTATATTTCTTTTTATAAAAAAAGTATACAAAGTGAACTAGTTTGGGCAATTTCAGAACAAAAGCAAAATATCTTTGCATATTTGACTAAATCAAAAATATTTTATCTAAGCTGGTAAATCAAAATAACAAAAAATTATAATTTGATTTGGTCTCAATGGCATTTTCTTTCATCAATAAGTAGATGGTAGTACCATCTGTATTCTTCTGGGATAAATCGTAGCTGGTCTTTCAGATTTTCCTTTTTTTCATTTGATAAGTCGCCAGTCTTTTCAAACAATCGGGAAATGGAAATGTCCCCCAAGCTCGTATCTTGATTCAAGTAGCGCTTTATGTTTACTTTTTTAAAAGGAGTGTAGGGATCATACGATTCTTTAAAATGATAGAAACCATATTCTTCAACACGAATCCATTTCACACCATCTCTAAAACGCACGCTTTCCTTTAAAATATCCTTTTTTCTGTTGAAGAGTTTCAACTTTGTCATGAGGTCATCGGTTTTACGGAAATGGTTACCCATATCTATAACTATACTTTTTTTACATGATTTGCCAATAATATCCCGATATTGTTCGGGTAAATAGATGCTTTGATATTTTCTCAATACCTTTTCGATCCGGCCAAAGGATCTATCACTGTCCAGGTAAGTGTGCCCCACCTCAGGAAATTTATGATCAATAGTTTTAAAAATGCCTTTGTTTATCAAATATTGATAGAGACATATCATTAAAAAATTCTTATTTTGGCCTGAACAAGAATCTGACCAAATAATGATATGTTGTTTGCTTTTTAGCTGCTCATCGAGTTCAAATGAAGTGAGTAATGAGCTTAAGACCTCAGAACTCCCTCTCTTGGCTTGATCCTCGGTCCAGGTACAAAATATAGCTCTTGAACCCTCTTTGGTAGTTATGTGTATGCCTAAGTTGTAAAACCAGGCTTGGCGAAGATAAAATGCCTTAGAAGTGCTAAGACGTGGAAGGGGCATGGTTTGCTGGAGGTCGACCGTTAAATAAGCAAATTTGCTATCTGATTTAGCCAGCTCTCTATCTGACCTCATAGCTTCACATGCAGCGTGAATGTTTTCTATATGCTCCTCATTTTTTCCACCTGAATCACATGTGCTGCAAGTGTCCGATTTAGGTTGTCCAAAAGAGAGATTATAATGCGTAACAAAAATTTGGCGGTAATAACTTTCCTTTAGCTTACAAAATTGATCAGGAAGCTTATTGTTTTTACATTCATCGATATATAATTTATGCATTTTTGACACAGATAGAAGTGGGGAAAGATATTTTTTATGCATATTACAATGCCTAGAATAATGTGATTCTTCGGCAGGAAATTTCGAAATATGTTCCATAACAGAAACCTTGACATCTTCGCTAGTTTTATTGGGTCTCACATTATGTCTACCCCTTTTATCAGGTTGAGGAGCACTTGTACCAGATTTTATTTTATTTTGTATGATTTCAATTTTTTTCAGACTTATTTGGTATAAGTTTGCGAAAGCTTTTTTACACACTCTAGTTCGGACACCTCCTGTTGTGACCATGTAGTTGTATGAAGTCGACTTATGATTTACAGCACCCTTTCTAATTCTCTTTATGGGAATCTTTTCAATATTACTAAAAAGTAATGCATTCTTAGCATCAACATTTAATTCATAAAAAGATTTTAGAATAGATTCCCGTATTTCTTCGTCAAAGTTACTTGTACAGTCGAAACGACATTTATCGTGACATAAGATTCCCTTTTTATTAGTTTTAGCAGGAATAACATTTCCTTTATATGAAATGCAGCTTTTACCTGTTTCTCTTCTAATTGCCGCCTTTTTCTTCTTCCACTCTTCAGGATTTCTTTTCCGTTTCCTTGAGGTTTTTATATAATTTTCTTGTTGTATTTGTGCATTATTAGATGAAGTTATAAGGCTTACCAGCTGTGTGGGACCATGACCTGACTCATTTTTAGAAAAACTTGAGGGACTCATTTCATCCTGTTCGTGTGCAAAATCATTTGACGAAACCATATTAATATAACTGAGGTTTGGTCCTAGCAGTAACTCACATTCACTATCACTCAGGTCGCTATAATTTGGTTCGTACAAGTCCCTTGATTCATCATAATCACTGAAAATGTTGATGCTGTTGGAGGTTTCACTTTCTGACCCATTCTCTAAAAAATTGAGAAACAAATAATTTCTAAAAAAAAAAAATATTTTAAAAATAATGCATTTACATGTACTGTAAGACTTACTTAACAATATTAATTTTTTGAGGAGAAGCTGGAGTTTCTCCCATGGGATTACTTGTTCTGTTTAGACAAGAATCTTTTGTTGAATTTTTTAAAAAAACTGAATGATCATTGTTATTTTTATACTTTTGCAGGTCTAAGTTGAGAAGTTTTTCCCCTCTTGAACTCATTTTTTCATTAACAAGTAAAACAACTTTGTCAACAAAAAAACTAACCCAAGCAAAATACAAGAGGATGAGAATATTGTAACCTCCCAGAACTATCATAACACCCAGCTGTTGAATGCATGAAGGGGCTATGTTACTATGATTAGTACAATCTCTAATGGAAGAAGGGGTTAAGGGCACAAACCCCTTTCATCCTCCATGGCTTTAACAGAAAAATGTTACATAGCCCCTTCATCTTCTTCATATTTTTGTTTCTAGCTGTTTTAAAATATTCAGATTTTGGTATATAACATATCTGCACATAACCTGTTCATCCATTGAATTAGATTGTTTTTTCAAAAATTGTAACATAGCCCCTTCATCCACCAAACCCTTCAATTGTTTTGTTTTATTCTCTTTGCCTATCATGCTTCTTCTCTTGGCAATGAGTGAAATAGTATTTGTTGAAAGCTTGTTGACATAGGAGGATGAACACTGGCTTTGAATTTCACACCTTGTGGACTTTAAAGCATCAATCAGGCTATTATATTTATGTTGGATCAAGTCGGCTGGACTAGTAAAATTTGAGCCTGAATCTCCTTTAACTCTATTGATATTAAGCTCTAAGTTTCTTTGAAATGTCTCTTGATCGTTTTTAGCCAATAGTGTGTATAGCCAATATATATATATATATATATATATATATATATATATATATATACATATATATTTGTATGTTGCCACTCTTCCTTTCCATTGGGGGTTATTTAGATTTACTGAAAGATTTCTCACTGCCGTTTGTATTAATTCACTGAAAATTCACGGCGGTGTGTATGCTACCAGTATGTAGATTTATTTTCTGTATGTATTAACCTCCACTTGTTGCAACTTAGGCTTATCGGGACCAGGGGGTGGGGGGATATATATATATATATATATATATATATATCGAGAGTGAGTGAGAGAGAGAGAGCGAGAGGGAGAGTGAGAGAGAGAGAGAGAGAGAGAGAGAGAGAGAGAGAGAGAGAGAGAGAGAGAGAGAGAGAGAGAGAGAGAGAGAGAGAGAGAGAGAGAGAGAGAGAGAGAGAGAGAGAGAGAGAGAGCTCCTCTTGTCCATGACTCATCGGAAGAAGGCTTCAAGGCAGTGTGCTAGTCAATTAAGGTGATAAGATACTCCGGTCGTCTCTGTCTAGCTCTGGCTTTAATGATCGCCTCCGAGAGACAATAACAGCAAGAGCGTGTCGGCTCTAAGTAAGCCTTCATGACAAAAAATAGAAAAGGCCCAAGCCTCGACTGTAAGTGGGAAGGTGAGCAACTGGAGAAGGAATACTCCAATGTGACCTAATCCTGTTTGATCAGCCGGCCCTAAGGTTGTGCCTTAGTTACTACTATAATCCCTTTGGGCTCCTTTACAGGATCGTAAACCAGTCAGATAAGCTTAACCCCGCCCAATTGGCCATCCCTCCTTCTTAAAAGACCGGATTCCGGGGCTCCTTCTTCTCGAGTCCTACCATCTCGGCTAAAAGGGATTAAACGTATAATTCATAATCTGATTTAGTGTTACATATATTATATAAGTGGAATTATTAAGAAGACAAGACTTGTTAGTCCGTTTATTATTTATTTTAGGCTGTATTTTTTTAGACTTTTTGAGGACGTCTTTTAGGGGACACAAATAAGCATAACATTTCCAATCATGCTGTCACTTTCATTTCACCTATAAATATTCTCTTCAAGAGGTAAGTCCAATAACCAATTCATGCATAATTCAAGAAACATTAATTATAAAGAGCAAGGAAACTGTTGAAAAAATTGGTCCTCTATAGGTAATTCTTTTTCGGAAATGTGAAATCATAAAAACACTAAACATACAAAATCATCTCATTAAGTAACTTCGTTACGCGAAATTTGAAATTATATCTTCCATTTCGGTACATAAGTGCCCTGAAAACTCAGTCTATATATCTTATATTATTCAGTAAAATACTGCGTGGATTTGTTTCAGTAATTCATTAATTAAAATCCATAGTCCCACCCAGGCTAGAAAAGTGTGCTAACCTGTAGATAACCCGTCCTAATTAGCCATAGTTACAAAAAGTGGATATAATATATTTTTAAATAATTTCAATTCAGATCTACTTAAAATAAAATTAAGCCGTTGAGATTAAAAATTACTATATGTCTATTCGAATGTCCTTGAAGTACAAAAACTTTAAGCACTTAACTGAATTTTAATATTTTTATCTCACCATTTACAGCTCGTATAAGAACTAAATTGAAAAAACCAAAAGAGGAATATTGAGTCCAACGCACAGGAATTTATTGTCGATTTTAATATTGCTACATTTGGTTTAATTTGAAATATGTAATGTTTCCTAAAACAGTATAAAATTACAATAAAACATTTTTTTTACTATTATTTAAGAAACCTTGGCTGAAAATAGATTGCTTATTTTCACATGCAAATGACGAAATGAAGACCGTTTTACGAACAGAAAACGTTTTCATTGTATTATAATAATTATGATATCTTTGATGTTTCTGTCATATTATTTTGATATTATAAAAACATAATTTTAATACATCATTTTTATATCGTTTTTAATATTCTTTCGGAGAATAAGCATTGTTTCAACCAAGACTCACATTTGAGTGGGAAGCAAAGAACTTATTCTTCAAACTGAATCGAATTTCCAGAGGTGAGTAATCCTGGAATAACACTACTAAATTATTAAAAGTTTTAATCATTTAATGTAAAAAAAATATATATTGATTTTACGTTTTTCAGTGTTAATATGTTGTTTTAAAGCACGACTATCAATAATTGGAATATACATTTTCCGAGGCAGTATATTTTTGAAATGTTGTAAGTATGCCTAGAAATTTTTATATTAACCCTCATTGGACTTTCAGCCTCACTGGTTAAATTAAAAACATATAGGCTAGTATATTGATTATGAATACTATGAGTCCAAATGATTATGAGTACTGGTTTGCATGTTAATTGTGGAATATAAATTATGTCGAAGATGAAAGCATTATTATTCTGGCGGCGAATATTTTACGCCACACTACGATTATATCGCCATCACCACTATTCTCTTTCTGTTACTTTTTTATATTTTTAAGTCCATCGTTTTTTATGTTAGTTCAAAGGTTTTGAATATATCATGTGTTTTTGGAGTTCTAATGCTATGAAACAAATCACATTTCAATGGATTCCTGCGACAGAACATCTTATTGGAAACCGAATGATCAAAACCTGGAATGGTTCACTTTATTCAGAAGCGGCCAGACATGGAAAAATTAACAGATAGAAAAACGCCGTTCATTACAGTAGATTAAGAGCTAAGCTCCAAAGAATCGAATCGTACCCAATAAACTCCCATTGTTCACAAAGCAAACCATTTATCACTTGTATGTACTCGTGAAATGGACTACGTACTCTACAATACATTAAACTCAACCTTCCGTTGACCTGAAAATAAAATATGAAAAAAATATTGTATTACTCAAGGCTAAACACCACACTGCATTGACTATCTGGAAATAAAGGTTTAGGAATGATTAAGGTTCCAAATTATCAGCAAGAATACTTACGACTCAAAATAAACACTTTTTACAGCCATTACAAGAGTTATATGTTGTTAATGTATTTTAAAAGTTTGAAAGCATTCAACTATGCAATATTAATGTTTCTATGTAATAGTTCTAGTCTTATTATTTTATTTATTTATTCAAATATGTTCCGCAACGCGATTGACTCATCAATCAGGTGTACTGAAAAAGGCCAACTGCAAAAAAGAAATAACTAAATAAAGAAATGAACAACAAAAAATGAACACTGGGATACGGTGATTCCTGGAACCATTCTTCCAAAGTCCATATATGGGAAAATATATTTTCTACGGAAACATATATCTTATGAAAACATCAGGTAAATAAATATAAGTATAAAAGGAAACAAAATAAATGTAAAAGAATAAATAATATAATACGATAGATAATATAATAATAATAATAAATAATACAGCAGAAAAATAAAGAATAGTGTGAAGAAATTGTAGACTATAGCATGTTGTATATATTAATGTTTTTTTAGGCGAGAAATGATTGTTTTTACGTATTTATTTCGTCGATAGTCAGAAATTAAGTGATGTTTCTTTGCAATTTGACACATGTCGGAGTGTCCTTGTTTGTCATTTAACTATCACCGTGAGTCTGTAAGGAATGACCAATAATTAGTCTGGTCGGCACAGTGATTTTAATCTTCTTAGAAACACTTTCAATTAAAACATAGATAACTATGTTAAGTTATAGAATTTTCTTCTTCTCTGAGCTGGCTTTAGCTCCAGCGGTCATCTCGTGAATCTTCATTGTGCTAGAGCATAAACCCTCTTAAGAGAAGAAGAACGTTCAGCCCAGCGAGGAAGTCTACAGTTACGTCTAGGGAACATCCGCTCTGCTTCAATGTGAAAGGGCGACTCGGGAAATAGATCTAGGCTTCACTATTCTTCGGCTACTAAGCTACTTCAGCTGTGTATATTTGAAAAATAAAGGAAAAAAAAAATGATTTTTAAATAAATGGCCGCGGGCGTTTCCACTGCCCCAAAAAATGGGCATCCAATATAACATGAAATAAATGCCATAAATTACAGATTAATAAATTTTGTATTACTAATCATAGTTACATACATTATAAAGTAATTTATATTCAATAAGTTAAAGCACAATAATTACTGCTCTTGAAAAAACAGTCCGTCACGCAGGGGCTGCGTAAACTAAGCAGATTTCCCACGTGAAGTTTTACAATAGAGAAATCTGCCTAATAACAACTGTAGTAGTAAGAAACCTCTAAACCTAAAACATTATTTAGGGCGTAATAACCCAGTAGTTTCGAGCCACAGAAAACAGTTAACCTAACCTCTAAACCTATTCACGAGGGACGAATAGTTATGGAAACGGCCGCCAGAGCTCTCGGCGGAAAGTCCGAACATAGCCTACTGGTGACCACACGCAGAATACAAATGCAAATATCTCGGTTAATATTCAAGATAGAGAAAAAAATTATATAACAATATTTATAGTAAATTTAATTTGCAATAAGATTGATTCTGTACAATTTTTCGGTCTGACGTATAGTAACGGAGATATTTCGAATTTTCAAAAATCCTCCCTCTAAACCCCCCCCCTCCCACTGGTCCGATTTCAGCCGTTAACGAACTTGATCTTTCTTTTTACATAAAACGACTAAATATCGAGTTTGGTAACGATCAAACAAAAATTGCGACCGCTAGAGCGGCAACAGACAAATATATTGGTACAGTTTTGAACGGACCTCATTTTCGTCATCTCCTGGGTAGGATCGATGGACATTTGAAGAAAAATTTCGAAATGTCCGTCATGAGTACAACCTCAATAGCTGATTTCCCTTAAGGAATCTGCTAAAAGTACCAACTTTTTATAGCACGACCCGCTAGTAAACCTATGTTTATAGGACTGTAAATAACATAAAGCAGTTTAAAATATAACAAACGCTTTTCAGTGGTTCCAATATAATGTGAAACCAGTTTTGAACGCCAAAAGTTGCTTAGAAAAAAAGAAAATCACTATTTTATGACTGCCCCATTTTTGGGGCAGTTGGATAAATTGTGTTAAGAAAAACAACACTTTATTGTTTAAAATAATACTTCTAGAATTTATTTGAATGACAAAATGTCATTTTAAATTATAGCTTGCTCAAAATTGGACGATGTCGCGAATTAGCTGGACAAAATAATTTGGCCGTCATCCCCAAATGTACTATGGTAGCTCTCCACGTGGTGTAATAATAAACCATAACCAAATGGCGTTAATAAAAACCAACTAGTTAATAAACGATCACACAGATTCAAATAAAAAATGAAACAGAATGACTAAGATAACCTAGTCAAGTACGAACAGTTTAAGACGATAGCATTAACATCTAATAGCGATACGCAGTTTTGAATTAGTAAATATTTCATCTGTAAATAATGAGTGCCCCCCCCTCCGTTAAACGTTTATAAATTCTAAAAGCGCATCCAAGTATAACGACAATGCAATTATAATACAATTAATTAAAATAACAAAATTAAATGAAAAAAATAGGTACAACATGGTACAATCAATGAGTTTGAATTCGGGAAACTAATCCATCGATGTTTGGATTAATTCAACTGATACAAAGACGAAAAGAATTTTCAAAATTATCGTCAGACAGCCTTCTACGATGTTTTGATTTATTAACTTTCATCAATGAAAAGAATTTTTCACCTTTGTAAGTACTGCCAAACGCACGAATCTCTCCTCATCTCCTCATTTGGAGTTAGTAGTGTAATATTTTTGTTTGATTGGGTTCTTCAAAATGTCTCCCGGGCCGGGGGTTGCTCACAAATGATTTAGACATTAAAAAAATGAATTAATCTACATTTACATTAAATTATGATTTATTGAATGAAGTATTATAATTATTTAAATTGATATGTGCATTGCATTACATACCAATGTATACGCTGTTAATTTGTAATGTACTCTTGGCAACATTTTTGTAAACATAAACCAATAAAATATCTATCTATCTATCTAAATTCTAGAAGTGTTATTTTAAGTGCTAAAGTGATTTTATTTTAATAATGATTTAATAATCGTCATTTAATCGGTGGCTTCCCGATAAACGATAAGTACCAATATTTTTAGAGGTCAAGTTACGCTCACTTTTATGTTTTTTACAAGATAGCGCTTCTATATATATATATATATATATATATATATATATATATATATATATATATATATATATATATTCTCCTCATTGTACCCCTATGAGGAGTTATTTATTTGTATACATGTTCCATTGCCACATGGCTTATTACATTTATGAATGTTTAAATGCATTTTTATTTTATAATATATACACATTAATCAACTATCTACTCCAATATAACATAAACAAAAATAATAATAAAATAAAATATTAAAATAAGTAAGATAATTACAAACAAAATTTATAAATGAAACAAAAAATAAATAAAATAAGAAAAAACAAACAAATCAAAGTTAAACTCAACCTATGTTTAATTTGCGTGTCAATGTAAGGTAAATATATTGAATTATAATTCCCATTCCTCACAATGTATTTTTGCTACATCCACATCTATACTTTTGATAAACTATATAAGTTCTTTATTATATTTGATAAATATAATATGAGGTGGTTCTGGTCAATTACCTCCTTTTAAAATTATGTTCCTTATTAAATTTGATCTATTTTGATTAAATGTTGAACAGTCATAAAGTAGATTTAAAAACATTTGTGTTGTCTGTAAGTCGCATGTACATTTGGTTTATATATATAAACCAAATTTCATTTACTTGTATAAGCTCTGCTCCTCATTAGATTTTCACATTCGTGTTAGTTTTTAGTTTATGCACTTTGGATTAAGGGAGAGGAAGATGCGAGTGGTAATCTGACGTCTTATGGTGACGTTTCTTGCGATAAATAAAAAAAAAAAATTCAAGGATTGCCAATTTGTGCATTTGCTCCAGACTCAATCTGGGTGTATAATACATCAGCTGGGTAGATTCAAAATTGAAAATGCAAAGGGTTCAAAATCTCTTTATTTATGGGGCGAAGGTAAATTTGTGAAGGGATGCCATACCCCCACTTCCCCAACTCCCCCCACTCCCTCCCTTTTGAAATGAGGCTGTTTTGAATTACTAATCCCCAGGACCATTAAATAACATGTGGGCCGCTTTAATTTCGCCCTCAGCCCGTCCAACACCCTCATAGTTGATATGTAAAAGAGCCACCATTCCACCACGCTCGTTTTTATCCACTCCAGCTGTTCATTAAGGATTTTTTTTTCATCCGTAAATACTCTCATTTAAGATCATTGGAATACTTGAGGATATCACGTGGTATAGTGGCTTTCCTTAAACTTGAATGAGTTTGAAGAGTTCAGAAATAAACATGAGAATTCATATGTACTTAATTATTTCCGTTTAGACTTCCTATTGTGTAATAAAGTAAGCTTCTTTTTAATGATCGCAATGGTATTTAAAATACATAGGGTACGGCCACTTTAATCAAGGAAGCCAAAATAGCTGATATGAAAAATCTTTATTTGAAATATACCAGTTTTTATTTAAAATGTTTGGCGACAGTGGTTTCCAGCGATGGCACTATGATTCGAATAGTGCCTTATATGCCGAACGAAAACTGTTGTGATCTTTGCGAAAACTAAAACATTATTAAAAGTCGCAAGGGGTTGCGTAAACTAAGCAGGTTTCCCACGTTGAGTTTTACAATAGGCACATAGAGCCGAACAGTTAACGACAGCACTAGCTATTGGCAGAGACTCCCGACTACAACCGTAGTCAGCCGATCTCATCTCTTCCGTTACCCGCATACACTTAATAAAAATGCAAATATCTCGGTTAATATGCAAAATAGAGAATAAATGTATATAACAATATTAATAGTAAATTTAATTTGCAATACAATTGATTCTATACATTTTCTCGATTAGACATATAGCAATGGAGATATTTCGAATTTTTGTTAATCCTCCCCACTAAAACCCCCTTCCCACTGGTCTGATTTCATTCATTAACGAACTTAATCTTTATTTTTACATAAAACGTTTAAATATCGAATTTGGTAACGATCAAGCAAAAATTGCGACCGCTAGACTTTAACATAATATATATATATATATATATATATATATATATATATATATATATATATAGATATAATTTTGAATGGACCTCATTTTGGTCATCTCCAGAGTAGGGTCGGTGGACATTTGTAGAAACATTTTGAAAATCGCTTCATGAGTACAACCTCAATAGCTGATTTCCCTTAAGGGAAATATGCTAAAAGTGACAGTATTGTAGGCCATTAGTTAAATACTGACGCACATAAGTGACAATAGAAATTTATTTTGATACTTGATCAAATATAATAAATGTTTAGTCTGAATGTACACAGTAGGCCTGTTTTCCTCTTAAATGTATTTACTTGAACAGAGTGCATTTTCAGATCATCAGCTCCATCTTCAGTGCCTACAAACAAAAACCTATGGAAATCATTCAACCTACATTATTTAAATTAACAACCATAGCCTAAAAAAGAAAAAAATCCAAATTAAAATGCAAGGTAACGGTCAACAATAAATCGAAATAGAAATAAATATCACAGAAAAACAGGTGTACCCAGTCAACACTTAAACCAGAAACAATTTAAAACTAAACTGCTTGAAACAAATAACATACTTATACTTAATAAAAAAATTTCTTAATAAAACAAAATTAACTGATAACATGAAAACCTAACACAATAATTATATCTATGACTTTATTTAAACAACAAACTAAAAGGTGAACCACAGGAAAGTCTCCATGGAAGCTACAATATAAAGTAAAAATCAAAATGTTTTATGCTTAATTTCTGATTTCGACAACCCTAAATATTTGTTTAACGAAAAGTTTTCACGAGAATATATATATATATATATATATATATATATATATATATAATAAAATTATTATTATTTAAAATGTTCAAATCGTATAATTCACTAATGTTTTTGAAATTTGGAAGACAGTCAATATTCTAGGTCGCTATAAGCCTAGTTACTTAAAAGAAGGTGGAAAAAAGGGATATATTTATTATTACAGTCATCAAAGGAAATACATTTATTTTTTTACTCATCAATATATGTTACATACTGTGTACTTTCTTCTTTGAAGTACTCCTGTTATTGGTCTTGCTTGGCTGATTTTTGTTGGTTTACATTATGATGTGCCTTGCACTATACTTTTATTTGAGTGAATTCAATGTTGGGAATTTAAATTATTATTATCGTCCAATCTTTGCTACTATGGCTAATTTGGAAAGGGCTATCTACAGGTGACCACCCTTTTCTAGCCGGGGTGGAACTAACGATTTTATTTAATTATATTCGTCACTAAATTAATTCCTTTTTGCCCAGGCGGGGAACGAACTCGCCACTCTAGGTTTGCCATGTGGGATTAATTGTTGAAGTCAATCTCACTTTTTTAATTTTCCACATGTAATAAAACAGGGTGTTGTTGCAATAAACATTACATCTGAGTATAATTAGAGGATCTGGATACAGATACAAATACTAATACAGAATAAAACAACACTTTTATTGGTATGAATTCAGAGATAAGTATTTACGTATAATTTATTTTATAAATATATATATATATATATATATATATCGTTGATTTTTTTTACTTATATAAAAGTCTATAAAAAGTTTTCTAATGATTGTACATTGAAATAAAATATTTGAACATTGATCCAGCCCAAGACGCAAGGAAGGACATCTTGATTTGTCCCGCCGGGTTAGTGTTGTTTAACGTTTGACACGTCGGATCTCAAGAGGTTAATACAATAGCTCGGAGG
This sequence comes from Riptortus pedestris, assembly GCA_019009955.1. Lineage (NCBI taxonomy): Eukaryota > Metazoa > Arthropoda > Insecta > Hemiptera > Alydidae > Riptortus > Riptortus pedestris. The sequence goes on from CM032231.1 coordinate 119,894,264, forward strand.
GCTTGCAAACGGCAATTTTGTGGAGTAAGAGCTGCTGTGAAAATAATGAAAAGTAAAGACTGTTTCCAGGAGCTGAAGGTTTGCTCTCGGCCCGAGCCTCCCCGCCTGGGACTTGGGGAATGACTCAGTCTTCCCGGGTCCCGAGGGACCGTCCTAACGACTCCAATGGTAAACATAATTTGCCCACTAATTGTGTTTGATTTTAGACCAAACTCTTTCACTAACCTCACTTTTGGAAGCGGTTTCAATTGTGCTGCTCAATATTTTTGCTTCAATAATCGCACTACCAACGTAGCCGCCGGAGTCACTGGGAGATTATTAAAACAGAAAGTCCGCCACGCAGGGGCTGCGCCAACTAAGCAGATTTCCCAGTTGGAGTTTTATAATAGAGACATTTCACGAGAGCCGAACAGTTACGGAAACGACCGAACTAGCTTTTGGAGGAAACTCACGACTAGAACCGAAGTTAGCCGAGCTCATCTTGTCCGTTCTCCACACACACTTAATAAAAATGCAAATATCTCGGTTAATATTCAAGATAGAAAATAAATGTATATAACAATATATATATATATATATATATATATATACTAGCTCAGATACCCGGCTTCGCCCGGGAATTGATTTGAGGCTGAATGGTAATGGTATTTTTTTGGCAAGGCTTTACTTTGCACAATATTTTGACATTTACCCGTCCCAGTGATTAGGATTAACACCCGTCGTTTCTGTGGATTTGTTAATAATAAAATTATTTTTTTATGTAAGTCTTCACTGTCCTTCATATTGTCATAATTCCCGTTTCCTGTGCATTATGCATAGATTTGAATTATTAAGGACAAAATATTAACATACTTTTGAATTATTTTTTCCCGGTGAGGTACCTGGTAGTTCATATTAATAAGAATTGTTGAGAAAATTTCTCTAAATAACAAAATAAACAACTTTTGGCATGTGCTTATTTGCAGAAAACCCAAGAGAAAACGAAATACCGCTTTTATTTCAGACCTCCCTTACAACCCCCACTCCTGCCCGTCCCTAGAAATGTTAGTATGGCTTGTTATAATGAAGGCATTAGTCCTAATACACGTACAGAGTTTTATTTAGTTCGGTTGATTCTTTTGTGCCAAATAAAAGTTTGACTCCCGCTATAATTTTTAGCGTATAACGCCTTTATACTTCGGTATAGGATGATAGTGTATATAACAAAAGTTTCTCTAAATAACAAAATAAACAACTTTTGTTATGTGCATATTTGCCGAAACCCCAATAGGACACGAAATATCACTATATTTAATTTGAGGCCTCCCTTATAACCCCCACTCCTGCCCGTCCCTACAAATCTTAGTATGGCTTTATAAGGAAGGCGTTAGTGCTAATAGACATACCGAGTTTTATTTATTTCGGTTGGCTCTTTTGTCCCAAATAAAATTGTTCACTTCCGCTATAGGTGTTAGCGTATATCTCGTTTATAATTCAGTATACGAAAAAAGTGTATATAACAAAAGTTACTCTAAATAACAAAATAAACAACTTTTGTTATGTTCATATTTGCCGAAAAACCAATAGGAAACGATATATCGCTATTTTTAATTTCAGGCTTCCCTTATAACCCCCACTCCTGTTCGTCTCAGAGGATATTAATATAGCCTAAAGTCTAAGTTGGGTTAGTAGTAATATACATACTAAGTTTCATAAAATTCGGTTCAGCCGTTTATGCGTGAAAAGGTAACAAACAAACAAACAAATAAACAAACAAACAAACAAACAAACAAACAAACAGACACGAAAGAAACAAAATGCAGTTATGGTGTCTATGACATGTGAAACGAAAAGTTATCGTGAAATTTCGTGAAAAAAATCAATGTACAGACAGAGGTTACAATTTTATATATATATAGATATATATATATATATATATATATAGTCAATTTAATTTGCATAAAGATGGATTCTATACAATTTTTCGATCCGACTTATATTAAAAGAGATATTTCTAAAATTTCCCCCTATAAACAACCCCCCCCCACTGATCCGATTTTAGCCATTAACGAACTTGATATTTATTTTTACATGAAACGTTTCAATATATACTCGTAGTTTGGTAATAATCAAGCAAAAATTGCGACCTCGGCAACAGACATATATATATATATATATATATATACAATCTTCAACGGACCTCATTTTTGTCATCTCTTGGGTAGGATCGATGGACATTTGAAGAAATTTTTTGAAAATTGCGTTATGAGTACGACCTCAGTAGCTGATTTCCCTTAAGGGTGTAGTGTTAAAGTGAGAGTGTAAAGAACCTAATCCATTCATTACTACTAACTTCAAACAGTACATCGAAAATTATTGCAATAGGACAACGGAAGATGCTTCTTTCTTCATAGTTTAACAGCCAGAAGTCGGAAGGCAAAATAATTAAATTCATAAACCGTATTTAAGAGCCAAAATATGTTATGATGATACAACTGAAACAGACTAAATCACAAAACCATGATTTAGAAAAAAAAACGCTGTACTAACATTTGTTTTGGTCCTAAGTTAAATTAAATTTAATTAACTACAACCTTTGGCGACTTTCGGTTTCACATGTAGAAAATCTCCTGTAGAGAATCCATTCCGCCTTGATTAGTCAATACATTTATCTTAGAAACAAGTCTATGGGAAAAGAATGGATACTTAAATAAAAAAAAAAAAAGTACTTAAAAGAAATAACGCAAATTTATTGTTGAATTAATCCAAGAAAAAAATGTTCACTTAAAAAAAACATCAACATAACAAAAACATACTTAAAATTAATTTATTTTTTACTAATTACGTAGTAGCTCCATGTTAAAAAAAAAAAAAAAAGTTGAGGTATATTCCTGGGAAGAATCATCATTAATAATTTTTCGTTATTTCTTCTTTATTTTTTTTTTTTATTTTTTTTTATATTTTTATTCCTCTTCCCACAGACTCGTTTCAAAGATAATTTTCTTGGCTACAACATTTATGTCGCAGCATTTTTCATTAAAACATGTGCATTTTACGGCTAAAGGACGCCTCAAATCGAAAACTTAACCGATATAAACTCGTTTATGAATTTGATTTTCTACAAGAATCCGTCATAAAAAGTATGACATTCCATTGGAAATTCCAAAGTTAAAGTTAGCTGGAGAAGTACTGGAAAAGGTTAAATATGGACCAAAAACAATTCTGTCACACCAAGTCTCAGCTATTTATTAACACAATTGGCGATTTTAACGGAGAGGGGGGGGGGGGGTTGGCTCGGGAAGTCGGGACACTATATATTTACATATTTAACGGACTGCATTTTCGTCATCTCCTAGGTAGGACCGAGTGACATTTGTTGCAATTTTTCCTAAATTCCGTCATGTGTACGACCATGATAGGAAATCAGCTGTTGAAAGTTTTTAAAGACAAGGATTATTGATTCTTAATACTATTTATGCAATACAGTTTTTCATTAAAACCAATATTAACAAATCTGTTTTAGCACTCCTGCTCCGGTTAGTGCTACAAAAGTATAGCATAGCTTAAGAAAATAATTTTAATTTCCTTAATGCGTTTACCAAATATTTTCAAAGTCTATTTGATACAACAACGATGACCAAAATGATTCTTGCCGAATTTAAATTCAGGCAAAACCTTTTGAGTTTTATTTGTATAGATGAGTCGAGAGCACTGTCTGCCCACTAGAGTTAGTTATTCTAAACCTGTGTTTGTATTGGCTTCATTTGGACCAAAGGGATTGTGTCTTTGAGTTATGTCTAGTTTAGGTGGTCAGCAAACAGGGTGAGAGGAAATGAAAATGTGGGGACAGATAATACAACCCCCACTTCTTCATCGTTGATGTAGTTTATGTGGTGGACACTCTCGTAGCTGAGAGGGTGCGTGAGTCTCACAAGGAAACTAGAGTGATTATGTATAGAAATGCCAGAGCGATTAACCCATTCGGTGCTCCGTTGTGTGTGTTTGTAAATTACAATCGATTTCGTTTTGAATTTAATTTGACCTTATTTAAAAGAGTGAGACAGAACCTTCTTTTGAATAGTTTAATGAAAAAAAGTCCGTCACGAAGGGGCTGCGTAAACTAAGCAGATTTCCCACATAAAGTTTACAATAGAGAAATTTTCATACTGCTAACACTTAACACCACTCCGTGTAAATACAAAAGGTGATGAAAAATCATTCAGTTAATTTAGCTAAGCTCCTAACGGAAACGGCTTCTCAATTGTAAACAGATTGGTCTGCCAACCACTCAGAGATGGACATATTCTTCACCGTAAAGAAAAACCATTACTGATATATATCTGAATATAACACATTGCAAATTGATTGGATTATTGCAAACTATTTACTATATATAGTACGACAATTTATAATGAATCAGAATAATTTATATTTTAATAACTCAAATTTTAGTACTCCAGAGGGGTGGGGGATGAATAGAAAGTATTTGCATATATCTAACAAAGTAAACGGTTATACGAGTCTAAACCAATTTCACGAGAGCACAACAGTTACGGAAACATCCGAACTAATCCGGAATCTTACGACGAGACCCGACTATAGCCGATCTCATCTCGTTCGTTATCCACACACACTTTATAAAATTGCAAATATCTTGGTTATCATTCAAGATAGAGAATAAATATATATAACAATATTTATAGCACATTTAATTTGTAATAAGGTTGGTCTATACACTAACTGTTAGTGATATGTCCTGTGGTGCTGAGTTTGTCAAGTACCATATACTGTAACAAAATATCATAAACACAACTCAATACTATACAATATTCACAATCACACCATACTCATAAACATATTCACATGCATAACACTAACAGTTGTAACAATAAAAATAACATAATACCTTTGGTATGGGAATGGCCTTCTTAAAAATATAACAAGTTTTATTACAACATGAAAGTGGCTTTGATAAAATATAATAATAAACGTTGCAACACCCAGCAATAACCGTTGTATAATAACAAAAATAACAATAACACAGTATCTATGGTACAACATAAGAATAAGTTTAATTATTATAATTTATTATTTAAACAACACTCAACAATAATTAGTTATAGCATAATAAAATGACAGTAACATTGTAACTTTAATATAACATGAGAGTAGCTTTAACAAACTACAACAACAATCACAGCAACAATTACTGATAACATACTGCAATAACAAATGTAACATAGTAGAATAGCAATAATTGTAACAACACACAACAATAATTAGTTGTAGTATAATGAAATTTAATAACAATAACATTGTAACTTTAATATAACTTGAACACAGCTTTAACATAATATAACAATAATTGTTATAACATATAACAATAACAAATGTAACATAGTGAAATAACAACAATATATCAATTTTATTACTACATAAAAATAGCTTTAAACAATACAAAACAATAATTAGTTCTGCATAATATTAAAAAACAATAACATTGTAGACTTTAATATAACTTGAACACATCTTTTAAATAATATAACAATAATTGTTATAACATATAACAATAACTAATGTAACATAGTTCAACAATATATCAATTTTATTACTAAAAAAAAAATAAACTATAGTGAAACAAAGACATAAGGCTGATACCAAACTAATTATACAGACATGGGGAGGTTATACTTAGTACCTACTCCTAATGTAAACAGAGGTACATCAGTCATGTACAATAGTTGTTAAGTATCTTTAGTCTTGGTAAGTAGAATTAACAGAAACACTATCTGTTACACTCTAATAACAATGTGCAATATATATGTAAAGTAGTACCTGTACTTTTTAGCTCTGAAGAAGAGAAAATAAATATTATCGAAATATTGGAATGATCTAAGCTTTATCACTAACACTGACCAAAACTTCAAAAAACAACAACGCCATATATATATATATATATATATATATATATATATATATATATAAAATTGTAACCTCTGTCTGTACATTGATTTTTTTCGCGAAATTTCAGGATAACTTTTTGTTTCACATGTCTTAGACACCATAACTGCATTTTGTTTCTTTCGAGTATGTTTGTTGGTTGTTTGTTGTTGTCCCGGGAGAAATAAAAATTGGCAATATTTCATTTCCTATTTGTTTTTAGGTTATAATGTATCTAAAACAGTTGTCACCATTAAGCTTTGGACCTCCTCAAGTGAAAGGAAATTTAATTCATCCATGGTCTGGAAGGCAGAATAGTTTCTACGACTATGAATTTTACAGTTCATTACGTTATAAAGAAACCTACATGCACAGGAGACGGGAAATATAACAGTATTAGTAGAGTGAAGTTTTAAATAAAAAATAATTTTATTATTAACAAATCCACAGCAACGACGGGTATAAACCCTGAAAACAATGACGGGGAAATGTCAAAATATTGTGGAAAGTAAAGCCCTGCCAAAAAAATACCATCTTCATTCAGTCTAAAATGAATTCTCGGGCGAAGCCGGGTACCTTAGCTAGTATTTATAAATATATAGTTTTGAATGGACCATATTTTAGTCATCTCCTGGGTAGGATGGATTTACTATATATCTAAATTTGCATGTTACTTACTCATTGATAAATGAGAATATTTTTCTGTTTGGAGTAAACAATATACTCTAGCTGCGTTGAATATGACACTAACTTTAAGTTTTAATCTTTCCAAACAAGGTTATTGGAATGAGCTAATGGGGCGAGAGGAGGGAAATGCAATTATCAGAGGCGAAGAGGGACTGCTTAAGTGATCCGATGTGGTTGGGCCTAAAAGCCTTTATCGGTATTCCTTCCGCGGGAACAAAGAAAGACAAGCCGCGTCGTAAACAGGCAGCGACCCCTGTCGGCGAATAAATAGAGTTAATGTTCTCACTCAGAAGGGCGTGGCGCATCTTTGATCCCGCATAATTCTGTTTGTTCTCCCGTGGTGGGGTGTGATCTTCAACACGGCATCCAGAAAGAGTCCAGAGGAGGCGGCACTTGAAGGGAATCTGTCTGCTGGAGAAAGGAGAGAAGGTGAGAGAGAGAGTGAGGGTGAGCGACTTATTGCCATTGGAGCAGTCAGACTGGGTAACCGGAGATCCAGCTCTAAGAGCCTCCGGGTCTTTTTACCTTATTCCACCAGGGGGTGGGGGTGAGTGTAAGGGTGGGGGTGAGTATAAGGGAGGGGGTGAGATACTCACAGCCACTCTCACACCCTACACCTCACATGCCTCCGCTTAAAAGGCAAAAGTAAGAACTGCTCCTCGTTTTTTATGCTTTTCTTTTCAAAACACCTTACACTCTCTCCCTTTTATTATTCTTTCATTTGTAAATCAATGCTCTGTACCAGGAACATCGACAAAGAACCCGAAAAGTGGCTCCGGGAGGTCTGTGGATAACTAACGACAAGCAAATGAACCTCTTTATGACTGTTCAACACTTAATTAAAATAGATCAAATTTAATTATGAACATAATTTTAAAAGGTAATTGGCCAGTAACAGCTCATATTATATTTAACAAATATAATAAAGAACTTATAAAGCTATTCAAAAGTAATGATATAGATGTAGCAAAAATAGATTAGAATGCAACGTTGGTTGTCAAGAATGGGAATTATAATTCAATATACATAGACTCGCAAATTAAACATCAGCTGAGCTTAACTTTGATTTTTTTTGTTCTTATTTTATTTATTTATTTTTTCATTTCATTTATTAACTTTATTTTCTAATTATCTTACTTATTTTAATATTTTATTTTATTATTATCATTTTTTTGTTATATTTGAGTAGATAGTTGATTAACGTTTATATATTGTAAAATAAAAATGTATTTAAACATAATCATACATGTAATATGCCATGTGGCAATGGAACATATATTCAAATAAATAACTCCTCATAGGGTAACTATCAGGAGAAAAAATAAAAGTCCGTCACGCAGGGGCTGCGTAAACTAAGCAGATTTCCCTCGTGAAGTTTAGTAATAGATAAATATACATACTGCTAACACAACACCGTGAATAAATACAAACGGAAATAAGAAATGTTTCATCCAATTTCAATAGCCTGCCGACAGGAAGCGTTAGGTTAGAAATGTAAACAAACGGGTCCCGCCTCACACCGGAAAGAAAAACTATTACTGAAATATATCAGAATATAACACATTAATTTTATTGAGAACTATTTACTATATCTAGTACTGTAATTAATAATGAGTCAGAATAATTGTTATCTCAATCATAATAAACATTTTTAGTATACCAAAACTTTAAGATGGGAGGGGGGAGTCACCAGTGCATATTTGCATTGCATGTATCTCGACATAATAAAGGTCTCTTTGAATACAATTTTTTGGTATTTAAACTTCCAATAATGTGATTTATTATGTACCAGAAGTATTGTTTACGTAACATGAGGAGTAGAAGTGGCACGGTTTGGGTTTGGTGAAACATGAAAAAAATGCAAAATATCTCGGTTAATATTCAAGATAGAGAATAAATGTATATAACAATTATATATGTAAAATTTTAATTTGTAATAAGATTGATTCTGTATAAATTTTTTCGATCCGACGTATAGTAAATTAAGATATTACGAATTTTCGAAAATCCTCCCCTCTAAACCCCCCCCTTCCACTGGTCCGATTTCAGCCGTTAACGAACTTGATCTTTCTTTTTACATAAAACGCTTAAATATGAAGTTTGGTAAGGATTAAACAAAAATTGCGACCGCTAGAGCGGTAACAGACAAATATATATATATACAGTTTTGAACGGACCTCATTTTCGTCATCTACTAGGTAGGATCGATGGACATTTGAAGAAAAATGTCGAAAATTCCGTCATGAGTACAACCTCAATAGCTGATTTCCCTTAAGGGAAATCTGCTAAAATGTTAATGAACCTAAGGAATATAATTTTCATCACTCGGATTGGAAAGTATACTTTCGATACCAGCTGGGAGATAGGAAAGTAGGCCTTTACAGATCTCAAAATTTAGCGGGAGGTTAAGTGACAAACATATGACTTTACACGCCTAGGGACGAAAGTTTTCGACTCTCGCAGTATTTACTGCTATCAACACTAGGTTCGCTATCGTTTCTTTTTAATTTTACGTTGTAATTGCGATAAAGATTCACGAGTTAAAAACCGCCTTGATATGCGTTTTTGCCTCGTGATCGGCTTCGCCTCGCCAGTCAAACTATCTCGCAACGTAAAGTGCCATTTTCGGCCATAGTAACGTAATATACTATTCATTTATTTGAGAATACCCTATTAATTTACGAATACTCCATATAGCCATTCATACAAGGAAATACGATGTTTAAATTAAAACTAAGTTATTTAATATTCAAATAACAACATCACATTTCCATTGCCGATTAAAACTAATGAAATAGAATTTTAGATAAATATATCATAACAGTAATCCTTTTCAATATTTGTCTTAAATATAAAAAACAAAATTGAGTTATATTAATTAAATGTTTTATATTTTTAGTAATTGATATTTTCATGTTTTATATACTTAATGAGAAAAAATTACAAAACATTGTTCCAAAATTTATAAGACTTAAGGAACTTTAAGGTCTAATTATCTAAGGTGATTTCAATTGAAGTTATATATTCTTATCGTTTATAATATTTGGTTATGTGTTACATTTTCACAATTCTTTTTATTCTGACAATAAATAATGGCTTGTGAATTGAACATTAGTCCCTGAAATAAATAAAATAAAGTGAGTGTGGCTAAATGCCTTCATTGGTATGCATCCCTATCAATTTGCTACTTAGCTGGAATTAAGGGTTCACTGATAAAGCCTATTATTTTCAATTTAATTCTAAACGTTTCTACAATTCTTGTTATCTCGGTGCACTCTGTCTCTGCCGAAACGGCTAAAAGGGGTGATATCAATAAATATAGGATGCACTCATGAGTGCTTTATCTGGGGCCATGTTTTTTTTCTTTTTTCTGGGCCCTAATCTGCTAATGGGTTTCTGGGGCTAATAGCCGGTCTTCGATTTTTTGTTTAAATTTTTCCTGAGAGATGTTTTATTGTGTTAATTATTTCATATTTGTGCCAGTTTTCGCTTATTTTTTTGTATCTGAGAAAAGCTCAAAAATTATTTTGATATTTTGTACGTACGTGTTTGTCTAGATATATATAAGAATATTATTACGTTACAAGCTCTTAACCTCACTTAACTGAGCAATCTTCAGTTTTGTCAAAAATAAACCACTATAAATATCTGGGATCGTCTTATTTATTTTATTGGCTATAAACATTTTATGGCATAGGACATTCATTGAGGACGACCACTTTAAGAATTGAACACTATATTACATAAAAAAGATAGAAACTATTGTTGCAGGACAAGCCAAATCTAGTGGAATTCGTGAAAGTCCATTGCTATGCCACCCAAATCAGGATAGGACCAATCTCTACCAAATGGATTTGTGCTCAGGTGAGGTTTGTGATCCGGGCGTAACGTTTAACGACTTGAGATGTGTAAAAGTCATATAATGTTCTAGAACATTTTTTTAAATGTAAGTTTCTGCGGTTTATTTATTATTATTAATTTTCAATAAATTACCGCCTCCGCTAAAGTTGAATTATATTATTATGCATGTACAACTACCCGAGGAGGGGTCATAGAGTACGGGAAACATGTAGAGTGACAATTCAATAATTAGAAGACATTTCGACTATTGATCTTCCGACATTCCACCTTCATTAAGTAAAGTGTGTATTTGATTTTTTGTGTAAATGCTAAACTCAAAAGTTCTAAATTCAAATGTTTCTAAGCCATGTGAGTTAAGGCGTTGGTCTTAATCTCACATGGTAAACCTTGAGTAGAAGTTCGATTACCGTCTCGTCATTAAGAATTAGTGACGAACTCATCAATAAAATCCTTAGAACCACCCTGGATAGAGAAGGATGGCAACCTATGGATAAATCGTCCCAATTAGCCGTAGCAGAAAGAAAAGAAGGTAAACAAATAAACACATTCAATTTTTAGTTGTCAGCTGTTTAGATAATTAATTGCCTTATTAAATGTAGCGGCAGTTACATTATTATATAGCCGGAATCTACTGTGACTGAGAAAATATATTTATTCCAACATACTGATTAATGATCTTATACTATTCATGAGATTTTCACAAAAAAATATTATATTCAACTAGTACGGTGATAAAACATACCGTTATAGTTAGACTATGTTTTCAAAATTTAAAAGTCCGTCACGCGGGGGCTGAGTTAACTAAGCAGATTTCCCAAGTGCGTCACGCATTTGGATTTAGTTACCTCATAACATAAAAGCTCAATAAGAACAATATTTAGTATTTAAGCTTCAAATAAAGTGTTTCATTATATAGTAGTGGGAATTTACTGATGCCGAAATCTAAGAAAAATGCAAATATCTGGGTTAATAATCGAAGGAAGTGAAAAAACGCGCATAACAACATTAGTAGAACATTAAATTTTCAATAAGATTGATTCTGTATAATTGTTCGATCCGACGCATAACAACGAAAATATCACGAATTTTCGAAATTCTCCCCCTCTAAACCCCCACTCTCCGAAATCCGAGTTCAGCCGTTAACGAACATGATCTTTTATTTTACATAAAACGCTTATATATAGAGTTTTCTACCGATTAAACAAAAATCGCAAAAAAACCAACAAAACTTTTTATATTTATATAAAATTTTGTACGAACCTCATTCTCATCTCATCTGTAAGATTGATGGAGATTTGAGGAAATTGTTGGATAATCGCATAATGAGTACAATTTCAATAGCTGATTTCCCTTAAGGGCGTTTCAAAGATTATAATAATTTATTAGTTTATGCTAAATACTAAGGCTAACTAGTTCGGGATATTTGCAAATTCTAGCCACGCTGGGACTGACCATTTGGTTTAGTGAGTTATTCTTAAAATAAATTCTTATTGTCATCGCGGGAGACGAACTCAAAGATTGGATTGAAAATCTTTACTCTCACTTGTAACGTGAGCCCTATTAATTCTCAAAGAGGGGTTTTCGAAGACTCTGAAGAAGAAGAATTTGACAGAATTGGCTGCGATTATACATAACAAGGTGCATAAGTATGCAGAGGTTCGTTATTTTTGTCAAATCGCTACGCAAGGCATTTCCGAAGATCGGAACAGAAGCTATTGGAAGTGTTGAGTTCTCGCATCGATTGTAATTCTGTGTTTCCCTTAAGGGCTGCTCACTTGATTTTCAAAAAAACTTTCTCAAATGTCCATTAAGCCTAGGATATGAAGAAAATGAGGTGATATATATATATATATATATATTAAAATATATATATATATATATCTGTTACCGCTCTGGAGGTCGCAATTATTTTTTATCACTACCAAACTCGGTATATAAGCGTATCATACAAAATGAAAGATCAAGTTCGTTACCGGCTAAAATCGGGCCAGGGGGAGGAGGGGTTTAGAGGTGGAGAATTTCGAAAATTCAAAATTTCTGCGTTATTATACGTCGAATCAAAAAATTGTATAAAACTAGTCTGTGAATGTTGTAATATGCATATTTCCCCTAATCGTTAATTTTTATTTATTTAAATGGATTTTTTAAGGTTTAAGCCTTAAGTAAACTTTTTAGAACACGAACCTGTTTATTCTAAGCTAAAATACTTAATATTGTTTCCGTGGGACCTTTATATTGCATGCAAATTCGTTTGCGATAACGCCATCAATTATGATTTGCCTTCTTGCCTGAAAAATGTTCATTTGGTCTATAGAATACTCGATATTTAACTGTTTTATTCAAAACTTAAGATCATATCTGTGATTGACAAAAACCGGACCAGGTATAGAGAGAGGGGAATTTGAAAGTTCAGAATATCTATCAATCTTGGCAAACGACTGAAGCTCTGTAATTGTTGTTCTAAGCAAATTTTTTTTGTAACTCAAATATTAAGCGAGTAATTTGTACTTTCTGGTTTTCAGGCAGAATATGTACCGAGATGAGATCACTAGTGTTTCATACCAGCGCGTGGGAAATCTGCGAAGGTTACGCAACCCCTGCGTGACGGACTTTTAGCAGATTTTCCTTAAGGGATTGAAAATTCGAAATACCACCGTTACAGTATTTTGGATCGTAAAATTGTATAGAACCAATCTTATTGAAAATAACATTTACTATAAATATTGTTATATACATTTATTCTCTATCTTCAGTATTACCCGGGATATTTGAATTTTTATTAAGTGTGTGAGCGGCTATTGTCGGAAGTTTCCGGATTAGTTCGGCCGTTTCCGTAACTGTTCGGCACCCGTGTAACCTACACTTTCTCCATTCTTGTCATCTAGCCTTTTACTTAGTGAGATATATGCAAATACGTTCTGTTGATGACACCCCTCCCCTCCCTGCCACTTCTTTATTTCTTGGACTACTAAAATTTTAGTTATTAAAATATAAATTATTCTGATTCGTTATAAATTGCAGTACTAGATATAGCAAATAGTTTGCAATAAAGTTAATGTGTTATATTCAGATGTATATCAGTAATTGTTGTTTCTTTTCGGTGAAAAATATCTGTTTAGCTCTCAGTGGTTGGTAGAGTGATAAGCTAGATGAGCGAGTCAGTGAGTGGGAGCTTGATAAAATTAACTTAACGATTTCTCATAACCGTTTGTATTTACTCACGGTGGTGTAAAGTTTTAGCAGTATGCAGATTTCTTTATTGTAAAACTTCACGTGGGAAATCTGCTTAGTTTACGCAACCCCTGCGTGAAGGACTTTTAAAGTGTTTGCGGTGGAAGACCACAGCAGAATTTGGATCCTCAAAACAGCAACGTTGGCTCTTTGACAGGCTCAACTCGCGATGAGCCAAGGTTTTGGAGGCCTAAAGCCTAATTCTCTCTCGTTTAATGAGATACCAGTCTCATGAGCATAATCTGACACCTTGATGGACGCCGATAGAAACACGATTACCAAGTTGCAAGAATGGATTACGCCCGCTACGCATTAGCTTGGCTACGGATCCACTCAGCAAATTATTTATTAATTAATCCTGTTTTTATTATCTTACTTGAAGGCTGTCACCGTTCCAAAAGCACACGGCCAAAGAACATCTCTATAAATTACGAGAGGTAGGTACTTGCACTGATAGTTTCATTAAATGGTCATTGATGAATTGTAACTGTAACACCATAGAAAACTTTTCTCACAAAATTTGAACAAATAGTATCAACACATTAAATCTCTCTGATCTGCAATTGAAGTCCCATATTACTCATTCTTACATTGATACAATTCTGAACATAAATCATTGAAGAAAATGAAGTTATTCAATTTGCTGGATTTTGTCCAAAATTAATTTTACTCCTTTTCATAAACGTTTTTATTAATTATTATTGATCGCTAAGTTTCATCTAATTCAATCTCAAAATCTGTAAACTGACCTGTTTGTAATTAGTTTACACTTCAAAATTTTAAAATTTGTATTCATTATTTTATATCATATTTTTAAAATAAAGTTGTAGCACGTCTGCTTATTGGTTCATTTTTAATATTTTTAATTAGGTATCTAATGCATTTAATTGGTAATATATTAAGTTTATTTTAACATTTTATATTATTTATTTGTAAATAATTTTTATTTATGTTTGGTTTCGTGTTTTGTTATTGCAGTGTTTTTTTGTTGTGTCTTGGTTAGTTAAATTATGGATTTTTGTTCATTGTTCATTTCTGTTTGTTTGATTTGTTGTATTTCTTTGTACTTCCAACAAACTATTGGAAATAAAACGCAATGTGACAGGTTGGTCAAAGAGACAGTACGTAGATTCAAGAAGAGACCAAGTTGTCCTCACAAGATTACGAATTGGACATACATACCTGACACGTTCTTACATAATGGACAAAAACGACAAGCATACCTGCACTCATTGCATCACTGGACTAACTATAAAACACTTACTAACAGAATGCAGATTACGAACTTACTTAAACATTCCACATGACTTGAACGAACTACTGACTGAGGGTAGCCCACATATTGCCACGACTCTGATATACTTAAAAACAATTGGGCAGTTTGAGAATATTTAATTCTATATTTTAAATTTTTTTAATGTGTGTGCGTGTGTGTGTGTGTGTGTGTGTGTGTGTGTGTGTGTGCGTGCGTGTGCGCGTGTGTGTGAGCGCGTGTGTGTGTGCGCACGTGTGTGTGTGTGTGTGTGTGTGTATGTGTGAGAGAGAGAGAGAGAGAGTGAGAGAGAGAGAGAGAGAGAGAGAGAGAGAGAGAGAGAGAGAGAGAGAGAGAGACTGAGAGAGAGAGAGACGTTTAAATTTCAATGATGCCTGTTTTTATGAATAGTTTTTTTTTCAAAGTAACTAAAGTTTAATTTTCACTTATTTATTTACCACCTGTTTGTAGTTCTATGTTGCGTTGGTGTTTCTTGTTTCTTTTGTTCTCTTAATTTTGTTCTTATATTATTTCGTGTTCCATTTTGTTATTTTGTTTACTTGTTTTTGTTCTCCCCCATGTTAAAGAAGAGCCAAGCCACCATAGTTGTGGAGCTCTACATAATAAATAAATTTATTTTGGTATTTTGTTATTTTTGGTTGTTTTCTATCTATATTTTATTCTGATTTTGTTATTTTTTGTTTCGAGTAATATGGCCCCTGTTGCGAAGCTCCGTATCTATAATTAAAATAAAACTATTATATATATATATATAAAACATACGAACCCAACTTCGACGTGATACACCCAAGCCTTTATAGTTACTGTGTTCTCAAATGGAATTTCTGTCACACTCTTAATCATGTTAAAACCGTTACTGGCAGAATATAAAGCGCCGACTCAATCATTCCATTTTACTTCGCAACCTTTACTGTAAATTACTTCTTCTAAAAGGTCTCCCCTCTCCCCGCGGAAACCAGCTTTCCAGCTTACGATATTAACTAATTTCAAAGTAAAGCGGAACGAGTTTAAGAGATAAGACAAGGCTAGAGTGACTCTTCCCCTGCCTCGTCCCATCTCGCCACTGCTGGCGAAGTCTCAAAGTGTCAAGGCAACTTGCTCCGGGGAACATCTTCCGAGATTGATGTAATTAAAAGGAATTTCCAAGACGGATAGCGGAGGGTCGGGGAGACGTTGGGGAGTTGGGAATTGTTTTAAAAGCCTGTAAGGAAAGCAGCTACGAAGAAAGGGAGGCGTTAAAGTAGGTGAACTAAATTTGGGTCGAAGGTGGATCTTCCAATTATCAGCTTGTAACTTTAAAAGAGTAAGGAAAAAAAAGTGATAACACATGGTTGAATGGTTCGAAATTAAGAAATACATTTTTTGTGAAGCGTTTGTCTTATTTGTTCTTTAACTTACATGACGATTCGAGTTCATTTAGTATAAAACAATTTATGCTATTCTTAGCAAAAACATGAAAATCTTTTTATGGTTCACATGTCCTTCTGTGTACGCACTAGAAAATACATCTGTATCCTGTAACATTTAACACATAGAGGAGTAACTACGACAAAGAAAAGTCCGTCACGCAGGGGCTGCGTAAACTAAGCAGATTTTCCATGTGAAGTTTTACAATAGAGAAATCTGCATACTGGTAACACAATACCACAGTGATTAAATACAAACGGCAATGAGAAATCTTTCAGTTAATTATAATAAATTCCCAACTGAAACGGCTTCTGAATTGTAATAATAATTTATATTTCAATAACTCAAATTTTAGTAGTCCAAGAACTAAAGAATGGGGGGGGGGATGAACAGAACGTATTTGCATAATCTCACAAAGTAACAAAGGTAAGGTAAGGTTAGGAACGACAGGTTAGAAGAAGCCTCTCACCTGAGCCGACGGAAATGACCTATCTAATCCCAACTATACCTGACCACAGACTTCATAAAAATGCAATATTTCCATTAATATTCAAGATAGAGAATAAATGTATATAACAATATTTATAGTACATTTAATATGCAATATGATTGGTTATATACTATTTTTCGATCCGACGCATAATAACGGAGATATTTAGAATTTTCGAAAATCACCCCTCTAAATCCCCCCGTCCTACTGGTCAGATTTCAGCAGTTAACGAACTTGATCTTCCTTTTTACATAAAACGCTTAAATACCGAGTTTTATTATATATATTTATATATATATATATATATATATATATATATATATATAGTTTTGAACGGACCTCATTTTCGTCATCTCCTGGGTAGGATCGATGGACATTTGAAAAAAAATTTCGAAAATCGCGTCATGAGTACGACCTCAATAGCTGATTTCCCTTGAGGGAAATCTGCTAAAAATCGCACCATGCCTATCGAAAGTGTTTTCATAAAAAAAAAAAAAAAAAAAAAAAAAAAAAAAAAAAAAAAAAAATCTGCTAAAAAGGATTATTGTTTTAAAAATAATTGATTTTTTTTTTTATATTACAGTTATCTATCCCCCTCCCAAATTGACTCAAAGTATTGTAATTTATCGATTCCTAAAACGCTTTTTAAGATTCGAAACATTACTTAATCTTATTTCTGCGAAAACTAACTTTCCATTTGCTAGAATAAAACAGTGTTAATCTCATCTCACCGTCAATTCTCTCGTTTTCCCATGAAACAGATCTTAGAATTCATAGAAACCTTCAGGGTCACAATTTATAGTAACATTATTTCTCCATTATTCAGTTCATTTTAACAAACTCTACATGTTTCGCTTGCTTTACTTCAACGCCTCATATGTGCATACACTAGAAAATACATCTGTATCCAGAAAAACGCACAATAAAACCCACTTTGTAAAATCGATCATTTTTCCCCTGTACAGCTTGTTTTAGTTCTGGTTGTTGTTTCAAATTATGTCACCTAAGAACGTATGTGCGTTATCACGTTTTTATAATTATCGGAAATAGAACTGCCTGTTGCAATTTCAATGACTGTTTTATATTAAGTGTCACAAATAATAAATGGTTTTTGTGTTTTTCATGGTTTTAATGTAAGTAGGATGAAAAACGTGTTGGCTACGCTTCCACTATAATAATTTATTAAAACGGCAGAGCGCTTTCGATGCTGCGCATCATCGCCAGTCCCCGAAGGTTTTCGGTGTTGACCTGACGGCTCTTGGACCAGGAATCATTGTGGAAGTGGAAGCGTAGCCAACAATATTTCATCCTACATACATTAGAAGTCACTTCCACCTGCTACAATACCAACTCAGAATTTCTTGGTTTTGTCACCTAGAGCAGGTATAAGCATCTAAATCCCCTAAATATAAATATATGCCAGAGGTGTCAGTAAATTATAAACCTCCAACTAAATTTGTAGATCTTCATGATTATCAAAACGTCCGTCAAGCTGCGTAAAGATTGGTTTTACAACATTTTTTGATCTGACTCTTAATAACGAAAGCGATTTGAATTTTCGACATATATCATCCTCAGCGTTGACTGAAACGGTTAAATATCGAGTATGGTATAAACCAAATAAACGTTTTGGAGTAAATAACATAAAATATCAATTGATAGCATCATCACATAACGTGTTTGCACGTATCTCACAAGATAAAAGATTAATGAAAACCGTTTTACGTCGGAATTAAATGATGGTTCATGATAAAACAAGTTATTATAAATATGACATAAGCAGAGAAACCCCAAAAATGTAACAGCTTATTTTAAATATGACTTGAGCACAGAAATAACAACATCAAGAGTACAACCACAATAGCTGATTTTTCTTCAGGGAAATCTGATAAAAGGGTTATCCGAATTTACTGCTTCTCTAATATGTGCAGGGAAATTATCTATATTGTACTTGCGTTCTGCTCTATCTCCCTCCTCACGGCCAACTGATTAACGAGTTTAGATCTAAAAAAAAAGTCCGTCACGCAGGGGCTGCGTAAACTAAGCAGATTTCCCACGCAAAGTTATACAATAGAGAAATCTCCATACGAGAGCCGAACAGTTGCGGCAAAGGGCCGAACTAGATTTTGGCGGGAAAGTCATCCGTTATCGGCCCAAATTTAATAAAAATGCAAATATCTCGGTTAATATACAAGATAGAGAATACTTGTATAAAACAATATTTATAGTAAATTTTATGTGCAATAAGATTGGTTATATACAATTTTTTGATCCGACGTATGGTAACGGAGATATTTCGAATTTTCAAAAATCCCTCCTCTAAACCCCCCCCCCCCCCGGTCCTGGTCCGATTTCAGCCATTAACGAACTTGATCTGTCTTTTTGCATAAAACGTTTAAATATCGAGTTTGCTAACGATCAAACAAAAATTGCGACCGCTAGAGCGTTAACATATAAATAGATTATGAGATGAGATCATTTTCGTCTTAAACCTGGAAAATGTTCAATTTACTTAGGACCCCTCGACAACCTTTTTTTAGCAGATTTCCATTAAGGGAAATCAGCTATTGAGGTTGTACTCATGACGGAATTTTCGAAATTTTTCTTCAAATGTCCATCGATCCTAACTAGTAGATGACGAAAATGAGGTCCGTTCAAAACTGTATATATATATATATATATATACATTTGTCTTTTACCGGTCTAGTGGTCGCAATTCTTGTTTAATCGTTACCAAACTCGATATTTAGTCGTTTTATGTAAAAAGAAAGATTAAGTTCGTTAACGGCTGAAATCGGACCAGTGGGACGGGAAGGGGGGGGGTTTAGAGGGGAGGATTTTCGAAAATTCGAAATATCTCCGTTACTATACGTCGGGTCAAAAAAGTTTACAGAATCAATCTTATTGCAAATTAAATTATGTACTATAATTATTGTTATATACATGTAGTCTCTATCTTGAATATTAACCGAGATATTTGCATTTTTTCAGTTTTCACTCATCAGCAAACCGCCACTTCTACACATGTTACATAAACAATACTCTGCTACATAATAAATCACATTATTCGAAGTTTAAATACCAAAAATTGTATTCAAGAGACCTTTATTATACGAGATACATGCAAATATGTCCCGGTTACCCCCCCTCGTCTTAAGGTTTTGGACTACTTAAATTTTGATTGAATGAGATAACAATTATTCTGACTCATTATTAATTACAGTACTAGATATAGTAAATAGTTCTCAATAAAATTAATATGTTATATTCCGATATATTAAAGTAATTGTTTTTCTTTCCAGTGTGAAGCGGGCAGACCTGTTTGTTTACATTTCTAACCTAACGCTTCCTTCCGGCAGGTTTCTTATTTTCTTTTGTATTTATTCACTTGATGTTGACGGTGCTTTTGTGTTACCAGTACGTAGATTTATCTATTAGTAAACAACACGAGGGAAATCTGCTTAGTTTACGCCGCCCCTGTGTGACGGACTTTTATTATAATTATGAAAGGTAGATAAGCTATTCACTTTTCCTATTAATCGAAATACCTAATAATAATGAAAAGATTTTTGGATTACTAATATATGATCGATGAAAATAAAAATTATTTTGATTCATTATAATTTACAGCACTAGATATAGTAAATAGCTTTCAATGAAATTAATATAGTTATATTTCATGAATTGCTCTTCTTCCCGGTATAGATTCTATCAATTCAGCGCCACGATTTAGCTGCGCTGTTTATTTACCATTCCGACGCTTTCCGATGTAGATATTACTAACTTATAAATTGACTGAAAGATTTCTTTTATTTATTCGCTTAAATTTTACGGTGGGTGTTACCATTATGTAGATTTATCTATTGTAAACCTTCTCGTAGGAAATCTGTTTAGTTTACGCAGCCCCTGAGTGACAAACTTTTTTATTTCTGTCTAAATCAAGTACCACTCATAAACTGAGATGCATACAGGAATTTAGAAGCTTAGATGTAGCTGGAATTGTAAATCAGATGGTTTTAAGAGCTGTTGAACGATGAAATCCGCTTAGGTCTTAAGGCGGTGGGAGTATTTTGACAAGTAATCTAGGCCATGCTATGTTTGCTTAACATTCTCACCCTCTCTGCCCTCTCCAACATCTAACATAACTTCATAAAGACAATATTTACTTTGTTTGAAAGCTCCTCTTATCTGTGCCAAATTTATGTAATTATAACGTTAAAATCAGCTGTTATCTAGGAGCATAAACGACGATAGTCTCACACGTTCAGATGATCTACATTGAATTATATTTACCTAAATTTCTTTCAGGTTCACTTACGATTACTTCATTCTCTCCTTCTCGTCAGGTTTATTTAATGTTTTTCTAAAGTAATTATTCTTAAAGTTAAAACGTCTTATCCCTTAAATAGAGATTAATTTCCAGAAAGCCTGCCCAAAAGTAATATTTTTTTAACCTTCATTTCAGTATTAACAAAGACAACAAGACATTTTCTGGAGGCAATCACTTTATCGGTAACTATTTTTGGCAGGCTGAAGAGAGATAACGTTTTTCAAAAAGTTTCAATCTTTTAAACTGTTAGAAAAAACAATTAGCAATTTTTTAAAGCATTTTTGGAAGGTGTTCATTCGAATGCCTTTGGAGTTATAGACCAACAGTTTTAGCAGATTTCCCTTGAGGGAAATCAGCTATTGAGGTCGTACTCATGATGCGAGTTTCGAAAAATTTCTTCAAATGTCCATCGATCCTACCCAGGAGATGACGAAAATGAGGTCCGTTCAAAATTATATATATATATATATATATATATATATATATATATATTTGCCTGTTAACGCCCTAGCGGTCGTAATTCTTGTTTGATCTTTACCAAACTCGGAATTTAATCGTTTTATGTAAAAAGGAAGATCAAGTTCGTTAATGGCTGAAATCGGACCAGTAGGAGGGGGGTTTAGAGGGGGGATTTTTGAAAATTCAAAATATCTCCGTTATTATGCGTCGGATCGAAAAATTGTATAAAATAAATCTTATTGCAAATTAAATTTACTATAAATATTGTTCTATACATTTATTCTGTATCTTGAATATTAACCGAGATATTTGCATTTGTATTCTGCGTGTGGTCACCAGTAGGCTATGTTCGATCTTTCCGGCGAGAGCTCTGGCGGCCGTTTCTATAACTATTCGTCCCTCATGAATAGGTTTAGAGGTTAGGTCAACTGTTTTTTGGGGCTAGAAACTACTGGGTTGTTACGCCCTAAATAATGTTTTAGGTTTAGAGGTTTCTTACTACTACAGTTGTTATTAGGCAGATTTCCCTATTGTAAAACTTCACGTGGGAAATCTGCTTAGTTTACGCAGCCCCTGCGTGACGGACTTTTTGTATAGTGCAGACCAATAAAACCTTTATAAAATTGTTCTTTGAAAACAAAATAGCCATTATTGCAAAAAAGGGAGAGGGTTTTAAAAAAGGAGTCATAGAGAGTGTGGTGTGCCAGTTTTGTCGTGATGATATTTATTACATCTTGTTTTGCTTTATAGCCACCTGGCATTTCTCATATAAAATTATGTCTTTGAATTTTACGGCATTTGTGCATATAAAAGAGAATATTATGAATATTTTTTTTCCCCCACAATTGTTCAAAAATTAGTTCACTTCTTTTGATTAGTTCATTATTCGGCTCTGAAGAAGGGACCAATGGTGCCCGAAACTGTAAGCACTTCTCATAAAAGTCTCTATAAGAAGAATGTAGGAACCATTCTTTAGCGACACCCAAAAATCCTCTACTAGCTTGCTTTGTCCAACAACAATGGCTCATGGCTAACAATACTTCTAATTTATACAAGTTAATATTTATATGAATTTAGTATGACCCCGCTGAGAGTAAATCGAGTTAGAGAAAATAGGTATAAGACAGTAGTTATAGAAAATGAAACTTGTAACAAGATTGGTTCGATGCACAATTTTTGATTCGACTAAAGGAGATATGTGGATTCTATCGTCCCTTTAACCTCTCCCCTTCTTCCAGATTCTATTTCAAATATTATTGAACTTGATCTTTTGACTTCGAAAAAAAATATCTTTAATACATCTTCAGTCCATAATTAATCAAATTTACCTCAAGGGAAATCAGGTAAAAATTTTATACTGGGAATAACTTTTTTTTAAAGCATTCCTGAATCGAAATGCTGCCTCAAAATACTTGCATTAATTAATGAAATTAAATGTCACATGTCGGAGCTAGGAGTCTGGTTGGCTTATGGAAAGAGTACGGCCGATGTTGATATGCAAACTCTGGTTTTGAGAGGCTTATGAGCCTCTTGAAGGAGCAATAACCCACTTTACGAGCTGACATTTTATTATAGTCCGAATGGGATCTGGGGACGGGAGCAGGTGGTCGCTCTTGCCTACTCACGAGATGGGGATCAAGCAGTAAAAACTTATGTGTCACATAGCTCGAGGTACTAAAGCCACTAAGTAGGTATATAAAGTCCTAACACCTCCCATATTCCCATCCAACTCATCAGATGTTAGTGTCTTATTCGCCATTTGCATCTCCCACCATCATCAACTGGTTCTACATACCTAGGGAAATTTTATTATTGTTATTATTAGGCATTTCGATTAATAGGAAAAGTGAATAGCTTATCTACCTTTCATAATTATAATAAAAGTCCGTCACGCGGTGGCTGCGTAAACTAAGCTGATTTCCCTCGTGATGTTCAACAATAGATAACTCTACACACAAAAGCACCGTCAACATCTAGTGAATAAATGCAAACGATAATAAAAAACCTCCGTGACGGGAAGCACCTGAAACGTAAACAAACAGGTGTGACAACTTCTCACAGGAAAGAAAAACAATTACGGAAATATGACAGTATATAATACATTAATTTTATTGAAAACTATTTACTATATCTAGTACTGTAATTTATAATGGATCAGAATAAATTTTATCTCAATCAATCAAATTTTAGTAGTCCAAGAACTTAAGAAGGAGAGGGGGTCACGATAACATATTTGCATTTATCTCGTATAATAAAGGTCTCTTCAAAACAATTTATGGTATTTAAGCTTCGAATAATGTGGTTTATTACACAACAGAGCATTGTTTACGTAAAACGAGTAGAAGTAGGGGATTTCTGAAGGCTGAAAACCGACAACTGCAAATATCTCGGTTAACATTCAAGATATAGAATAAATGTTTATAACAATATTTAAATTACATTGAATTTGCAATAAGATCGGTTCTATACTATTTTTTGATCCAACGTATAGTAACCGAGATATTTCAAATATCCCCCGACATACAACCCCCCCCCCCTCCCACCGGTCTGATTTCTGCCATTAACGAATCTAATCTGTCTTTTTACATAAAACGCTTAAATATCGACTTTGGTAACGATCGAACAAAAATTGCGACTGCTAGAGCATTAGAAGGCATATAAATATATATATATATATATATATATATATATATATATATATATATATATATATATATATTGATTTTCATCATCTCCTGGGTAAGATCGATGGACATTCGAAGACGTTTTCGAAAACCGCGTCATGAGTACGATCTCAATGGCTGATTTCCCTCGGGGGAAATCTGCTAAAACAATAATTTAATATATGATAGTAGAATGTTCACTTATTGATTGCAACAAAAAAGCCATTACGGAGTAACAAGGGATACCGGTGGCCATGGGGGTAGAGGCGTGGGTACACCTACCACAACTGTTAGTAAGCTGAAGGTAATAAGTGCAGGTTCGATCCCCGTCATGGGAGAACATTAGTTCCGAGTTCACTACCAGAGCACACAAGTGAGGCATTGCATCTGGAGCAACAAATGGGCGGAAAAGAGAACAAATTTGATCCCGGATTCTTTTAAATAGAAAATCAGATAAACTGAATGACCAGATCAGGTCATGATGTCAGATGACCGACTGGACTGAACTGTTTGTATTCATATAATGTAGATTAGAAACTGCTGAGAATGCCTTTGAAAAGAGCTCATTTATTAAAATGCTCAGCAAAAAATAAGAACAAAATGACAGAAAACTTCTGAGAAAACTTGTCTCTTTAAGAAAGTCCATATATGCACAGAGAGGAACTAGTACCTGTTCTGAAGTTCATTAAGGGCAAACGTGGTCCAATTCTTATGAAAGAGGAGGTCGTTTTTGGATTTGAAGACCGGTCGATTTCTAAACTTGCGCTTTAAAATTTGTGCACAACTAATTGATAGAGTAAATGAAGTTTCGATCGGATCAAATTATGAACCCTCAGGAAAGTAAAGAAATATTCCGCTGGTCTCAATAGAGTTGATCTGAATCTAGGAATACTATGCAAAATGTGAAATTGGCATCAATCCTAGAGATATACAACGCTGTCTGAAAAGGCTTATAACAGGCATGCCGTAACACAGAGCACATGAGAGATCAGTATTGTAAGTAAATTTCAAGAAAAGTCCCGTCACGCAGGGGCTGCGTAAACTAAGAAGATTTCCCAAGCGGAGGTTTACAATAGATAAATATACATACTGGTAACACCACCGCAAATATTAAGAGCATAAATACAAACAGTGATGAGTAATCGTTCAGTTAGAAGTTAATAACTCTATAATGGAAAGCTTCTAAATTTTATACAAACAGGCTAGCCAGCCTGAATTCTAGACAGGAAAGAAAAACCTATAACGAAATTTATTTGAATATAACACACTAATTTTATTGAATATTATTTACTATAGCAAATGCTGTAATCTATAATGAATCAGAATAATTTTAATCTCAATTACTTAAATTTTAGTAATCCAAGAAAAAAAGAAGGGGGGCAACTAAACGTATTTGTATATATCTCACAAGTAATATTTCAATGAAAACAATATTCCGTATTAAACTTTGAAATGAAGGGGTTCATAATGTAACAGCTTATTATTAATATAACATGAATTTACTGAAACCGTAGAAGTAAAACATTCCAAATATCTCGGTTAATACTCATTATACGGAAAATATGTATATTAAATTACTTCACATAATAAGACAGGACGAAAACTTCTGAAACTTCTGAATTTTACTACGAATGGCATAACTTTTAATAGTTATTATTTTTTTAAAATCTATAATCGACCCGTCTATACAACAATATGGAACATATTAAATTATGTTCAACTATAAATAACAAAAAAACAAAATGATGCCCGTTTAACGTTTGGAAACCATTTTTATGTCTCAATAAATTTGTAAGGATATTGTTATTACAATGTTCCCTTTAAGCCTCTAATACTACTCACAATGTTAGAAGGATTAAAATGCTGTAAGATAAAATATGTTATTGCAGAGGGATTGAACCCCTCGGATTATAAAAAAGAAAGGATTCAGAAATTGTTTTCAGTTTATTACCACCAATAAGCGTTTAATAAAAAAAAGGGTTATTACAATAGCACTTTCTATTGATTTTGTGACCTTTTTTTTTTTTTTTTTATGAAAACACTTACTTTCGATAGGCCTGGTGCGATTTTTCTAAAGTCTATGTAGATCGAAACATGTACATATGATCAGAGGACAACATTCCTAACTCTGGTTTCTAAAAGAAGAATAAATTTGTAAAGTAAATAGTTTTTATGAGTTTAACAGTCGGATATCCATCGTCAATAATTATTATCTAGTATACGTAATACATTTTATATTGAAGAATACATTTATTTAGGAAAATAAACACATTTCTGTTCCAGTATGTTATGTTCTGAACAAGTAATTATTATTATTATTTATTAACGTCCACTTTTTGCAACTAACGCTAATTGTGACGGGGTATCTACAGGGTTACCAACCGCCCTTTTCTAGCCAGGGTGGGACTAAGGATGTTATTTAAATGAATTTCGGATGTTATTTAATGGTAAGGTCCGGTGCGCCCGTGTCATGTAGCCAAAGGTAACCACAACAAAATGTTAACCTTCTTACTCAAAAAACTCACTACAGAATCGCTTAGATATGTCAGGTAAGAAAAAACTAAATTAATTAATTAAATTAATTTTAATCTGAGAAAATAGTTTTTCTTATTTCTTTAAATATTCACTGGGACACTAATTTTTAGGTTGTAATTTAAAGTTGTATGTTTTAACTCTTGACCATCGACATGTACATATATTTTCCAAATTTCTCAATTAAATGACATATTGTACAACGTTTTTATGGTATTTGTTTGCCAGCAGGGCACTGATGATGGAGCGTATGCTCTGAAAGCGCTCTGTCACAACGAATAAAGAATAGTGAAGGAACGAGGCGTTTTTTCTTACCTGAGATAATAATTCCTTCACCATCCAGCACCTCAAAAATGGGCGCTTAGATATGATTGCAATTCGAGTAGATTTAAAATATAAAAGCTTTTATTTTTTTTTTTTTTAAATCTAAGTAGTATCAAAATTGGATTGAAATACCATTTCTTCTTTTGGAATTAACATTTTTTATCCGGAAAAAGAGATGGTAATATGGAACGTTACATTATACATTTTTCATCGTGCATTCAAAGACATGCTTGCATTAATTGGAGCTCAGTACTTAATATATACATTTGCAACAGAAGTATTAAGGAATTTCTGAAAACTCAGAGTTAGAAAATGAATTAATCTCAACTGCCCTCTAGAAAACTTGGCTTCTAAAACTGTGTTTCAAGAGAACTTCTTATTAGCAGACACCTAATTTTCATTCGTGAAATGCAAAGCAAAATAACTACTGTAGTGCTTTGAACAGTTTTTAATGTGAAAAAAAACTTTCAACTCAATTTCGATAGCTTAATTTATAATATTTAGGTATATTAATAAATAAAAAAAAAAGTGTTTTCTATAAAAATATACTCTATTTGAGCACAATTGAATGTTTTATACCGTCATTAGAGCTACTTGTTCATGTATTTACTTTGTGACACATTTATCGGACCAAAATGTATGCAGTTCTGCCTGGGAAACGTCACAAAGAACAAACAATTCCTCAGTCTTCATTTTATTTCTGATTTTGTAGACCCAAGTTTAAAATTATTCATTCAATATCAAATATGTGGTTCCAGCACTTGGCAACTATTTATATCTCCCACTAACACCTATTCAGCTTAACACATTTTTTTTTTTTAATAGATTTCTGTGATGTGAGTCAATCACCATATTTTCATTTATCATTTTTAATGTTGCAGGATAATATCATTTTTTTTTTTTAGCAGATTTCCCTTAAGGGAAATCAACTATTGAGGTCGTACTCATAACGCGATTTTCGAAACATTTCTTCAAATGTCCATCGACCTACCGAGGAGATAGCAAAAATGACGTTCGTTCAAAATTCCCTCCTTCTTTCTCTCTCTCTCTCTCTCTCTCTCTCTCTCTCTCTCTCTCTCTCTCTCTCTCTCTCTCTCTCTCTCTCTCTCTCTCTCTCTCTCTCTCTCTCTCTCTCCCTCTCTCTCTCTCTCTCTCTCTCTCTCTCTCTCTCTCTCTCTCACTCTCTCTCCTCTCTCTCTCTCTCTCTCTCTCCCTCTCACTCTCTATCTCTCTCTCTCTCCGCTCTCTCTCTCTCTCTCCTCTCTCTCTCTCTCTCTCCTCTCTCTCTCTCTCCTCTCTCTCTCTTTCTCTCTCTCTCTCTCTCTCTCCTTCTTTCTCTCTCTCTCTCTCTCTCACCTTCTCTCTCTCTCTCTCTCTCTCTCTCTCTCTCTCTCTCTCTCTCTCTCTATATATAAATATATATATATATATATATATATATATATATATTTGTCTGTTAAAGCTCTAGCGGTCGCCATTTTTGTATGATCGTTACCAAACTTGATATTTAAATGCTTTATGAAAAAAGACAGATCAAATTCGTTAATGGCTGAAATCGGACCAGTGGGAGAAGGGGGGTTTAGGGGGGGGGGTTTAGAAATTCGAAATTTCTAGGTTACCATACGTCGGATCAAAAAATTGTATAAAACCAATCTTATTATAAATTAAATGCACTACAAATAATGTTTTTATATTTATTCTCTCTTTTGAATATTAACCGGGATATTTGTATTTTTCAGTTTTCAGCCTTCAGCAAACCCCCAATTCTACTCATGTTACATAAACAACACTCTGTTGTATAATAAACCACATTACTCGAAGTTTCAATACCATTAATTGTTTTCAAGAGACCTTTATTATACGAGAAATGCAAATATGTTATCGTAATTGCAGTACTAGAAACAGTAAATAGTTCTCAATTAAATTAATTCGTTATATTCAGATACATTACAGTAATTGTTTTTTCTTTCCTGTAAGAAGTTGGCAGTACAGTTTGTTTACATTTCAGATGCTGTCCGTCGGGAGGTTTCTTATTATTGTTTGTATTTATTCACTCTTCACGGTGGTGTGATTTCTGTGATGTGAGTCAATCACCATCTTTTCTTTCCTCATTTTTAATGGAGCAGGTTAATATATATATATATATATATATATATATATATATATATATATATATATTAATTAAATTTTATATATATAAAATTGTAACCTCTGTCTGTACATTGATTTTTTTCGCGAAATTTCACGATAACTTTTCGTTTCACATGTCATAGACACCATAACTGCATTTTGTATCTTTCGTGTATGTTTGTTTGTTACGTTTTCACGCATAAACGGCTGAACCGAATTTTATGAAACTTGGTATGTATATTACTACTAACCCAACTTAGACTTTAGGCTATATTAATTTTCTCTGAGACGAACAGGAGTGGGGGTTATAAGGGAAGCCTGAAATTAAAAATAGCGATAGTTCGTTTCCTATTCGTTTTTCCGCAAAAGTTATACGTTAAAACTTTAGCGGGAGCCAACAATTTTATTGGGCACTAACGGCTGAACCGAACTTAACAAAACTCGGAATATCAATTAGCTTTAATTCTTCCATGATTATAAATTATGTTAACATTTTTAGGTTCGAACGGGAGGGGGGTTATAAGGGAGGCCTGAAGTAAAAATTCACCATATTTACAAGTATAAGAGACGGGAAATATAAAAATATTGAAGACAGTGAAGCCTTATCGAACAAATAATTCTATTATTAGCAAATCCACGGCAACGACGGGTATCAATCCTAAACACTGGGACGGGTAAATGTCAAAATATTGTGCAATGTAAAGCCTGCTAAAAAATACCATCACCATTCAGCCTCAAATGGAGCCGGTCTGTGCTAGTATATATATATATATATATATATATATATATAAATATATATATATATATATACATATATATATATATATATATATATATATATTCGAATTTAATTTAGGTCACAGACAGGACATCATTGTTTGGTTATTTACTCAAGATAAAGAGAATATAATTATTTTAGGTAATAAAAAAAATAATTAAGTCTACGATGGACATGTCTGAGAAAGTAGGCCACAAGAGTAGAATATAAAGGAATCCCGCTCGCCTAGATTAGCAGATTTATAGGACTTTGGTAGTAAATCGCGTGGTTTGACTTTATATTGCAGCTTATCTTAATTGCGAACGTTCAGGGTTCTAGTTTAAAATGATTAATAATAATAAAAGGAGCCCCGAGAACTGCAATAAAGGGCGAAACCCCATTAAATTTATTCCCCTTTAATATATGCAGTTCCTTGTCAATGTTGCATTTAATATAATTAACTTGAGCCAATTATTTAAATATTCCAAGGTTATAAATCTTGAAGTTAAATAGCATTTTCTACTATAAATTGAGCTTATGAGCACGAACTGACTATTTCATACGTCATTTCAATTGATCGTCCAATGTCTACATTCTTTAAAATATTTTTTTTTTAAACTTTCATACCTTTTTAACTTTATTTAGTTACTTTATGTATCCTTGGTATCCTTACCCTGCAGTAAATAAGTAATTTCAATCAGGTCATGATATTACTGAAAATAAATTATTACATACCAGAAATAAGTGAGTTCGCCAACTAACAAATTTCGCCACCACATGTAGTAATTTGGCCAAAAAGTATGATTCCATTATTAAAATTAAAATTTTGTAGATATTTTTTTTTTAATTTCTACTCTCAATCAATATTCCAAAGGTAACATAGACATCAATTAATTTATTTAATGTTTCCTCTGCATGGAACTAGGACGGTGAAAAAATATTAAAAATGAAACGGGAATTTGAAGGCGTTCTGCTATCCATGTCTAAGAAAAAACTTTAATTTTCACAGAAATATAAAAAAAAATAATTTGTCATTTTAGCAGATTGCCCTGAAGGAAAACCAGCTATTGAGATACGCTATCAGCTACTCATTACGCGATTTTCGACGTTTTACTTCAAACGTCCATGGACCTAGGAGATGACGAAAATGAGCTCCGTTCAAAACTGTATATAAATTTGTCTTTTACCACTCTAGCGGTCGCAATTATTGTTTGATCGTTAACAAATTCGATATTTATTCCTTTTATGTAAAAAGAAAGATCAGGTTCGTTAACGGAGGAAATGCGACCAGGGAGAGGGGTGTTTAAGAGGGGGGGATTTTGAAAAATCAACCCCCACCTGTCTTAAGTTTTTGGACTAATTAAATTTGATTGATTGAGATAAAAATTAGATAAATTTAGATGAGGTTCATTATAAATTACAGTACTATATATAGTATATAGTTTTAAATAAAATTAATATATTATATTCTGATATCTTTCAGTAATTGTTTCTCTTTCCGGTGAGAGTCGTATTGGCAGACCTGTTTGTTTACATGTCAGACGCTCCACGCGGGGAGGGGAAGGATTTCTTATTACCCTTTGTATTTATACAATTAATATTAAAGGTGGTGTTGTGCTACCATAATGTAGATTTATCTATTATTAAACTTCACGAAGGAAACCTGCTTAGTTTACGCAGCCCCTGAGTGGCGGAATTTTGTTATTTAAAGAACATCATAATTTAAGAAGGGCAGCAGTGGGCCATTTTGCTAATAGAGTAAAACTGCAAGGGAATTAAAAAAAACCCTCTCCCTTATAACAAATTTTGCATTTAAAATAAATAGAAAATACTTTATTCCACAAATATTTGTGTACTTTTCCACGGTATTACTCCTGCTTTAAAAAAATATTTTTATTTTCAGGTTGAAATGTTAGAAAATTATTTCATAAGTGTAAACAATACTAAAATACAGGTCTATCATTATACGAGATCATTACATTTTTATTTATTAAATTATTGTGGAGCGTTCACTTCAAGGCGATATTGGTCACGGAAAATCATAAACAGACACTAACACAAACCATGAACAAGACAAGTAAATCTTACAAAAACAGAATATCTCAGAATTCAAGAAGTAATAATTCTTCAAAGGAGTAAATGTTCCTTTGAAGAATTATTACTTCTTGGACCACACAAAAAAAATATTTTATAAAATAAATTAATAAAAGAAAAATGATCATCGAAAAGTAAATTGTATAACAATGACATAAATACAAGTGTAAAAATCACCTTAGAAAAATAAATAATTAAAAATACATAATTACGTAAATAATTTAATAACATTAAGTTATATTGCTAAGAAACCTGAGAGGCTCAGGTTAGCCATGAGAGTTAAAGAGGTGGCCTTAATCTCACATGGTAAACCTAGAGTGGCGAGTTCGATACCAACCTGGTCAATAGGAATTTATTTAGTGATAAACTCATTAAAATTAAAATCATTAGTCCCTCACGTGCTAGAAAAGGGTGGTAACCGGTAGATAATCCATTGCAATTAGCCATAGTTGCAAAAAGTGGGACGTTAATAAATAATTAATATATTTCAGATACATATCTTTTAGTAGTTCTCCATCATAATTTCAAGATTTCATTCGATTTGGTATTTGGAAATTTTATTGCATATGATTGGAGGAAGTATCTGTATGATTTCGAATTGACTTAAAATTAGCCAGAAAGTCGTAAGTTCCTTATCACATTGCTATGTACCATTTCATCTATTTGAGATTTATAAAATATTGCTTGAATTGTAGTTTTTATAGTGAATGCAAAATGTGTTCAATGTCTTTTGTTAATAATTATTATTATTATTGTGGGGAGGCTTATACTCAGTGAAAACTGGAGTAAAATCCATATCGGGGGATAATCCAACCGATATGGAGTTTGTGATTGTGAGATGTTATGGGGAATTTAAAAGTTTTCGCACGATTCTGGCAGAATCAAGAAGTACCCCTTGCTGTGCTTCTTTTATAATTGTTGTTGGCAGATTCAAGTTCTATAATAGGCGTAACTATGGCAGATTTCAGTTTGTATACCTCTTTGAGCTCGAAAGCCAATTCTTGATATTTTCTTAATTTTTCGGCATTGGATTTTCGAATATTCTCATCATTGGGTACTGCGATGTCAATAATATCAGTAGTCTTATTGATCTTGTCAATAATGAGAATATCCGGTTTGTTATGATGCACAGTATGGTCAGTTATCATCGCTTCGTCCCAATACATCTTTATATTATCTTTTTCCAATAATTGTTGAGGAATATAGCGATAATAAGCGACCTTCCTGTCTACCATGCCGAATTTCTCTGCTAGAGCTTGATGGTATACTTTTGCCACGTTATTGTGCCTTTGTAAGTATTCGGACCCAGCAAGTATTTCACATCCTGCCGTAATATGTTGAATGGACTCATAAGCTTTGTTGCATAATCTACATTTGTCTGAGACACTACTGTCCTTGAGGATATGACGTCTGTATGATCTGGTGGCAATCACTTGGTCTTGGATAGCTGTAATGAAACCTTCTGTTTCTGAAAACAGCTTTCCAGACGTCAGCCACGCGACAGAATAAGCCAAGTCTACCTCCGAGTCATAAAGGCGACTGTAGTAACGACCATGAAGTTCCTTACTTTGCCATTCTGTAAGAAAGTGGGATTCATCTTTAACTTCAGGATTTTCAAGTTCAAGGCCGAAACCATCAAGTTAATTTCTTTGAAGACGTTTTATTATTATTATCTTTGTATTAATCTTTGCTGATTGACTATCTTGGAGTTTTGTGCAGAGTACCATTTTTTAACGTATTCTAATGATTTAAATATTGCTTTCTTGTGAGCTTAATTGGTAGTACAAGTTCCTGCCTAATGTTTTTATAATCAACGTAGTCTAGATTTATACGTGATAAATGCACTGATCGTCATTTTTACATTCGTCAGTATTAACCGTGTAATCATAATCAATGTCATCTAATGTATTAATTACAAGTCTTACTGGGTTTGTCCATTCGTTAAACGGAATGGCTAGAAAAGAGTGGAAACCTGTAGATAATCTGTCACAATTAGCCGTAGTAGCAAAATGTGAGCGTTAATAAATATTAATGAAGTAGATAACCTTTTACACACATAAAATAAAAATACAATACACATCCAGATATATAGTTTAGTATTAAAACTTATTTGTTTTAAAGACATTATTCATTTTAAAACTTTAGATTCTATGTTAATTCATTCTGAAATTAAATTTTTCAAAACTACAAGCAACCATGTCCAAAGAGTAAAGATATAGAAGTGCCCCTTGGAGATGACCCCAATGAGCTAGATAATTTGTTTAATTTTGTAAAAACTACGAATTTATACAAAGAAATTTAATATCTCTGGAATATGCTGGATGGTAGAGGAACCAATTGATCAGGATCAATAAAAAGGCCAAGTCCTCTATTGCTTTTTAATATAATGCAGAGTGTACTTTCGGAGTCAACGCTCCATCCTCAGTGCCTGCTGACAAACACAAACCTCGAGTTAATTTAACAATTCACAGCATGGCCAAAGGCAAAATAAACAACAGACATAAACACAAACACAATATAAATAGTAAAAACAATGTTAATTCATAAAACTAGTGTTAATTCTTAAAACTAGTCAACTAATAAATTTATTAGTTGACTAGTTGTAAGAATTAACATTGTTTTTACTATTTATATTGTGTTTGTTTTTATGACTGTTGTTTATTTTGCCTTTGGCCATGCTGTGAATGTTAAATTAACTCGAGGTTTGTGTTTGTCAGCAGGCACTGAGGATAGAGCGTGGACTCCGAAAGTGCACTCTGCATTATATTAAAAAGCAGTAGAGGACTTGGTCTTCTTATTGATCCTGATCAAAGAAATTTAAATTACAAGTCTCTTGTATCCTCGTTTATGTTGTTCAAATGGCGATATGGATGAAGTTGCCCAAACGTTGGTTATAGATATTACAGGGCGATGATAACCTAGTAGTTTCTCGCCCTAAAACCTTACCAAACCAAGGGTAAATAATGATGTATGACGAAGAGGTGAAGGTGTGATAATTGAAAGGCAGGGAAGGTATTCCGATTTGGCTTTAGACAAGACAGGAATTCCTACATCTGAAGGGGTGGGGGAAGACAATAGAGTGGCGAGAACTCTCTTAAGGTATGATGAAGTTTGTTTACCAAGAGCTGAAAACAAGACTCTTCCAGACCGGCGAGAAAGGGGGCTCCAGAAAACTTTATAACAAATGGTATTTGTCCTCTGGAACATTATGCCCCGGCCGGGGAGGGGAACATTTATCTTGTTAAAGAAGCCGGCCGGAATCTGGCGCTTTTGAGCGGCAAGATATTGCTGCTCTGTGTGTATATTAGCAGACATCGGGCGAAGCAGTCCCCGGGGTCTATGGCTTCATTAGTGGGCCCATAATGATGGCTTAAGGCAGTAATTCTGTAGGACTTACGTGGACTTGGTGTCTGTTTAATGATCAAACTTGAGGCGCTTTGAGAGAAGGTTCCTCCCTGTCTCACCTCCAGGGAGGGCGCTGCTGTTTGTTCTCAAACGGGGTCAGGTAATGAGGACTTCTGGGGGGTAGGGCTGAGCATTATTTGTGATTTCCACTAAAATTTAGGTCCCCTCCCAACGCCCTGAGAAGTTGGAAATTCCGCTGGCATCAGCGAACGAGGAAAGGTAAGTGTGTTTTCTTGTTCCTTTCTGTACCTGACACATTTCTTCATATTCTATGAAACCCCTATCGAACAAAATTTCTCTCCACACACACACACACACACATATATATATATATATATAAGAAACTCTTCGAAGTGGACGCCTCATGTCTTCCATGCATTTTTATTAAATGAGACATTCAAAATATTTTCCTGCAATTCATCTTAAACTACTTCAATTAAAAATGATATATTATATGCATAAGGATAAAAACGTCCTTCACGTTGGTCCTGTGAAAACTAGAAAATTACCCAAATTCAGGCATAGCACACATGTGATCTCATCTCACCACATATTCTCTATTTATATGTAAAACCCCGATGAGTAGAATAGGGGGGGGTAGAGACGGCAGAAAGCAAGAAAGTAGAATAATCGAATTTTCGAAATCCTTCCTCCCAATGGTCCGATTTCCACTGTTAACGAACTTGAACCCTTTTTTTTAACATAAAACGAGTAAATAACGTGTATGGTAACCATCATTCAATAATAGTGACCTCTAGAGCGGTAACAGACAAATATATAGATAGATACAAAGATATATATAAAAGTCCGTCACGCAGGTGCTGCGTAAACTAACTTCCCACGTTATCCAATAGAGAAATCTCCATACGAGAACGAACAGTTACGGCAACGGACCGAACTAGCTTTTGGCTGGAAACAGTCGTCCCCTAACGGCCCATATTAAGTAAAAATGCAAATATTTCGGTTAATATTCAAGATGGAGAATAAATGTATAGAACAATATTCATTGTAAATGTAATTTACAATAAGATTAGTTCTATACAATTTTTTGATCCGACGCATGGTCACGGAGATATTTCGAATTTTCGAAAATCTCCCCTCTAAACCCCCCCCCCCCCTCCCACTGGTCCGATTTCAGCCCAATAGCTGATTTCCCTTAAGGAAAATCTGCAAATAAAATCGTGAACCTGATTTTCGTCCTCAACTAGGTAGGATAGATTGACATTTGAGGAAAATTTTCGACAAGTCGTCATGAGTACGACCTCAATAGCTAATTTCTCTTAAGGGAAATCTGCTAAAAATTCATTACAATAGAGGGGGCTCAAGTTAGCCATGTGAGTTGGTCTAATGGCGCATGGCAAAACCTAGAATCGTGAATTTAATTTTCATACGAGCGCTAGGAATATATTTATTATCGAACTCATTAAATAAAATCCTTAGTTTCAACCCGCCTGAACCAGTCCCAATTAGCCTTAGAAACGCTAAGTATGTGATAAATAAGAATAAAGGTAAATTCAGTGATATGTTCATAATTTAATTTTTTTGTTTGGAGTTTCGCAGCTGTTCTCAGATGTTGCTCAGAAAGAAAAAGCTGCATAAAATTGTAAAAAAAAAAATAATAATTTAAACGAAAACAAAACCACATAACAGAAATTGAACATGAAAAGCGAAAATATAATACAAACCTGAAATGTAAAAAAAAAAAAAAAAAAAACGAAATTGAACACAAACAAGTACGTCACGCAGGGGCTGCGTTAACTAATCAGATTTCCCACGTGCACCACGTATTTGCATTTATCTCAAAACTTAAAAATTCAATGAAAACAATATTTGGCATTTAAACTTCAAATAATGTTCTTCATAACATAATAGAATATTGAAAATATGAGATGAGCTTTACTGAAGACCGAAAACCGAAAAAATGCCAATATCTCAGTAAATAATCAAGATAGTAAAAAAATGTACTTAACAACATTTATAGAACATTACATTTGAAATAAGATTGGTTATATACAACTTTTCGATCCGGCGCATAATAACAGAGATATTAAGATTTTTCGAAAATCTCCCCCTCTAAACCCCTCCTCCCCCTTGTCCGATTTCAGCCAGTAACGAACTTGATCTTTCTTTTTGTATAAAACGATTATATATCAAGTTTGGTAACGATAAGACAAAAATTACGACCGCTAGAGCGGTAACAGACATATATATATATAATTTTGAACGAACCTCATTTTCGTCATCTCCTGGTTAGGATCGATGGACATTTGAAGAAATTTTTCGAAACTCGCGTCATGAGTACGACCTCAATAGCTGATTTCCCTTAAGGGAAATCTGCTAAAAAACAGAAATGGAACCCAAAAAAAATTTAACATAGGAAGAGAAATGGAAAACAAAAACAGAATTGGAACACAAAACAAAAATCGAAAAAAAAAAAGTGGAACAGAAAATAGAACTGAAACGAAAAACAGAAATGGTACGACACAAAGACAAACTGGAAAACAAAAAAGGAACACAAAAACAGAAATCGATCACAACAGAGGAAAAAACAAAAGACATAATCTAAAACTAGCTATAAAAACTGAACGTGAGAATCAAAAAACGAAACATAAGAGACATGTTCGATAAGAGAGAAACCAAATAAATTATTTATTAGCGTCCACTTTCTGCAACTAAGGCTAATTGGGACGTGTTCTCTACAGGTTACCACCCTTTTCTAGCAAGAATGGGACTAAGGATTTTATTTATTGAATTTCGTCACTAAATAAATTCCTGTTGCCCAGGCGGGAATGGAACTCGCCACACTAGGTTTACCATGTCAACGCTTTAACTATATAAAAGAAATATAATTAGTCTCCATATAATTTATGGAAGCGTTTATTACTCATATGTTAACAATTAATATAAATAATATTTCTTGTTAAAGATAATATGTTTAATTACTATATTACTTCAACCATAATTAATAGGTTGAAGATGGGATTAGGTATTACTTCGAGCGGTGAGCGGAGATCAAGGTGCTACCTTAATTACATGAAAAGGACATCTTGATTTAACGCCAATTACCTGAAAGCAGGGTAGGGGGGGAGTGGAATTGCGGGAGTAATTCTGAGCGGATTTAACGGAAGATTATTTCAATTTCAAGGAAGATGGGAATGAATGAAAGATTTTCCGGCGAAAAGGGGTTTCTCTAAGAGATTGCCCGTTTCGGTTTTCCCAGCGGAAAGCTTTATTGAGTGTATTTGTAGAAAGAGGAGGGAAAAGGGGAAACAAAGCAGAGGAGGAGGAAGAGGGAATGAATGAGGAATTGGGAGGAAAAGGGGAGAGAGAGAGAGATGGAGTTATAAGTCGGGAGTCAAAAGATTATGATAGCAAATCCTGCTTCCAATTCATTACAGTGAGAGGAGTATTAGGAAACTACTTGGAGGAAAGGCTCACTCCATTTCACAGGGCCACTTACAGTTACAGTCATATGCTAATCATATATCCACTTTGAAGTCACTCCAAAGCCTCGGGTAGCGCTGTCAATAATTATAAACTTTCTCGGCAATATACTAAATTAACGCGATAAGCTAGTAGCAGTGAAATAGTGGAGTATAATTTGTATAAATGTACTAATAACTAGCAATCAATGAATTGAAGATTTGATGATTCTAATTTTTTAGCAGGTTTCCCCTAAGGGAAATCAGCTATTGAGGTCGTACTCATGACGATATTTCAGAATTTTTTTTACAAATGTTCATCGATCCTACCTAGCAGAGGACAAAAATGAGGTCCGTTCAAATATATATATATATATATATATATATATATATATATATATATATATTTGTCTCTTACCGCTTTAGCGGTCCCAATTTTCGTTTGATCGTTACCAAACTCGATATTTAGACGCTTTACACTTATGTAAAAAGAAAGATCAAGTTCGATAACGGCTGAAATCGAACTAGGGGGAGGGGGGGTATAGAGTGGGAGAATTTTGAAAATTCAAAATATCTCCATTACTATAATTCGGATCGAAAAAGTGTATAGAACAAATCATATTGCAAAATAAATTTACTATAAATATTGTTATGTACATTTGAATATTAACTGAGTTATTTGCATTTTTCAGTTTTCAGCCTTCAGTAAACTCCCAATTCTACTCATGTTACATAAACAATACTCTGTTATATAGTAAACCACATTATTCACAGCATAATACCAAACACTGTTTTTCAGAGACCTTTATTATACGAGATAGATCCCCTATATGTATACAAGTTACAATTCTATACAATCCGACGTACATTAACGGAGATATCTCGAATTTACGAAAATCCTCCCAACTAACTCTAACTCTCCCACTGGTCCGATTTCAGCCATTATGGAAATTGATCATTATTTTTACATAAAGCATTAAAATATCGAGTTTGGTAACGTTCATGCAAAAATTGCAACCGCTAGAGGGTAATCAGACAAATATATATATATATATATATATATATATATATATATATATATATATATATATATATATAATTTTGAACGGACCTAATTTTCGTCATTTCCTGGGTAGGATCGATGGACATTTGTAGAAAATTTTGAAAACCGCGTTACAAGTACCACCTCAATACCTAATCTGCTGAAACATATATATCAACACATATATTTGCAGAGCATTAATTTTGCAATAGGATTAGTTAAACCCAATCTTTAGGTTCTACGTATAATACACCGTAGATATTTCGAACATTCGAAATTCTCCATTATGAATCACCCCTTCCCACGGATCTGATTCCACCAGTTTGAACTTTGAATTGTCATCGGTCCTCATTTTAGGTATCTCCTGAGTAGGATTGATGGACATTTGAAGACATTTTTCGAAAATCGCGTCCTAAGTATAAGCCGAATAGCTGATTTCCATTAAGAGAAATCTGCTAAAAATTCGTTACTCTAATCCCAACCCCAACTCAAATGACCCCGACCTTACTTAACTATGTATACCATGGATTAGCCCATAAACATTAATGCTATGCCGACCCAGTGACCCATGTTTCACGCCCGTCTAAAAATGACATTCCTCGTAAAATGATTTAAAACCGAACGAGCTAAACATCGTGAAATATTCAATACAACCATTTAAGTAATTGTAATCATCTAAGTGCTTCAAGCATAACTGAATATTTAGGATTTAACCGATTTTTTATGTTAGCAGTGCCGGGCTGTTATTGATAACGATGTTAGGGAGTGAATATTATAATGAGCCATAGTTATATTTATATCTCGTTTTAATTGTAAGATATAAATATAACTATCGCTCATTATAATATCTCGTTTTAATTGTATGATAGGGGCTCAGGTTAGCCGTGTGAGCTAAAGCGTTGCCATTAATCTCACTGGTAAACCTAGAGTGGCAAGTTCGATTCTTGCCTGGGCAAAGGA
The DNA here is from genome assembly GCA_019009955.1 of Riptortus pedestris. Classification (NCBI taxonomy): domain Eukaryota; kingdom Metazoa; phylum Arthropoda; class Insecta; order Hemiptera; family Alydidae; genus Riptortus; species Riptortus pedestris. The sequence continues at coordinate 119,935,250 of CM032231.1, forward strand.
AATTATTTAGTGACGAAATTCATTAAATAACATCCTAAGTCCCTCCCTGGGCTAGAAGAGGGTGGTAACCTGTAGATAACCTGTCCCAATTAGCCGGAGTTGCAAAAAGTGGACGTTAATAAATAATAATAATAATAATTGTAAGATATAGGTTAGGTGTAAAACATATGTTTTGAAAATTCTGATAAAACATGCAACACCTTTTTTTGTGCATAAGAACAATAACACATGGGTGTGTCTACAACTCATTATAAATTTTAGCAGATTTCCTGTAAGAGAAACCTGCTATTAGGTCGTACTCGTGGCGCGATTTTCGAAATTTGTTTTCAAATGTCCATCGATCCTACCTAGGAGATGACGAAAACGAGGTCCGTTCAAAACTTTAGATATATATATATATATTTGTTTTTTACCGCTCTATTTTTAAATTGTTACCATAATCGATATTTAGTCCTTTCATGTAAAAAGAAAGTTCGAGTTCTTTAACGGCTGAAATCGAACAAGGGGGAGGGGGGATTTCGAAATATCTCCATTAGTATACGTCGGATCGAAATATTGTATAGAAGTAATCTTATTTAACATTAAATTTACTATATTGCTATATTCTTATATACATTTATTTTCTATCTTGAATAATAACCGAGATAATTGCATTTTTCAGTTATGAGCCTTTTGCAAACCCCCACTTCTACTCATGTCATATTAATAATAAGCTGAAAGATTCCTCATTATCGTTTGTATTTATTTACGGTAGTGTTTCCTGCATTAGTTTACGCAACTCCTGCGTGAGGGACTTTTTTATTTTTGGTTTGTCAGTTTTCAGTATAACTCCTCTGGTGTGCATTCAGGGGGATTTTCACTCCATTGTGATATGTAAATATACGTTTTTTATCTAGCAATTTGTCTGTTTTTGACTTAGATAGTTTATAGGTTTTTATCTATATGAAGCACGTTTACGGTTTTTATTGTTATTAGTTGACAATTTTCCTAAGGGTGTAAGTTGTAGTGTGATGTTTATTATTATAAGACAGAATGTAACAGATCACAGAAAAAAAGTTTCTCTTCAGATCTGTTGGTATAAATAATGTGTAGAAAATATGACGCTCTTACTCTATAATCCATTTTAATCAATAACAACATTTTGCCAGTACGGTTTAGTAAGTTAGCAAAACATGTTACTTCACTAAGTACAGGGAGGTCCGGAGTACAGTGTAGATGAGTGGAACATGGTTGTTGTTTGAGAAACTCCAACATTCCAAAAGTTAACAATGAGGAGCAAAATCCCAGAATATTTGTTCCGGAGTTGGGCTAAATCCACACCTGAACCAGGTGTTGCGTTAAGGGCTGTTATTGGCAAAGGCCTTCCCTGAATTAGTCACTTAATGCTCACTAGTGAAGCATGTGATTGGAAGGTGCACATTAAGTGTTTCCCCTGAAGCAGTAATCAATACTCGTTTGGAAATTTTACGAAGCCATGCCTGGTTTCCGTGAAAAAATGTTCATAATAAAAATTCCGTCACGCAGGGGCTGCGTAAACTAAGCGGATTTCCCATGTACTGGTATAGTACACTTCTGATCTAGTTTCAGCACACACTCTATATTTCTATGTAAAAAACCAATGAGTACATGGTTCCTCTACCGTCCAGCTTTCCGGGAGAAATTCAAACTAGGTTAAGTGAAAATAATCCCTTAAATTGAATACTTATTACAGTCATGAATTTTAGCAATGTTTGTCTTATCGTTTCCAAACTCGATATTTAACTGTTTTAAGTAAAACTAAAGATCAGGTCCGTAAACGACCGAAATCGAGTGCGAGGAATATTGAAAATTCTAGACGTCTCCGTTTGGAACGTTGTATAGAACCATGTTATTGCAAAATTACTTCCCTTCAATGTTGTAATATACTGATTTTTTCTAGACCATGAATATTAAGCGAGATATTTGCATTTTTTTTTATCTTTTCAGGTTTCAGTAAACTCCCACTCCTACTCGTGCCATATTGACAATAAGCTGTTATATAAATTAACTATATTATTGTAAGCTTAAATACCAAATGGTTTGGAGAGAGAAAAAGACGTCCAATTCTTCCCAAATTTTTATTTCGGCGCTAAGCGCTTTCAAAGACTATTGTCTCTATCTTCAGAGCTACACATGAAAAACAATAACATTAATAAAATATCCAATCATTAATAATATTAATAAGAAGAAGTAAAACAAAAAATAAATATCTAACAGAAATGAACATAATAAATGGACTTGAGTTAAATCCTAAAATAAAATACGGAGAGTGAGAGATCCAATGAGGTATAGCTAAAATATATATTTACTGACCTACTTGCATGCACTCATTGGGAAAGACAGCAAGTGACTGGCTGGCGCGCGGGAGATAAGATCGAGGTCCAGTACCCCCACCATTGCAGACTTATAGCAATCGGTCTTCTATGGCCCTCTTGTTTTTGATGGCAGAAAAATTCCGAATCTGAGCGATAACCATGTTCCCTACACCGGGTTCTTATCTTTCTTCCTGTTTGGCCGACGTAAGACCCTTTGCATGTACCACACACTATTTTGTACACACCGGACCTGTCTTTCATATCGAAATGCCATGGATGAGGGAGGTTTCAAATCCATTAGGAAAACCTCCCTCATCCATGGCATTTATGGACCGAAGTCCAAAAAACTTGCCCTCAAACAAGCCTTCAGCCACTTCTCCGAAAATGCTATGAAGCTCCGTTGGAGGGATATTCCATATTTAGGAAAACTCTCTGAGAAAACAGGATACATTCTAAGTAAGTTTGGAGTGGGAGTAGCCTATAGGAGCGGACCGAATCTGGGCGATATGCTATGCAGGGCCAAAGATCCTATCGATATAAAGCTCAGTAAAAATCATATTAGTTATTAGTTGAAATCTTTCCCGGAATAGGCAGGGGAGATTAGAATTTGGGGAATTTGAAATTAAAAAATGTCTCCGTTACTATGAGTTGGATCATAATATAATACAGAACAAATCTTGTTAAACTATTAATATCGATGCTCTATAATTGTTGTTCTATACATTTTCTCATAAGTCAAATATGAAGACATTATTAGAACTTTCTTATATTCAGGCGTCAATAAACCCCCCACTACTACTCCACAAATACGATGAGATGAGATAAGTATTGTGTAGTACCAGCACGTGGGAAATCTGCTTAGTTTACGCTGCCCTTGTGTGACGGACTTTTTTTTCTATAGTCAAGTTCTTTACAAGGCGTATGTAATGAAAAAAAAAATATTTTGACCATTTTATTTAATGTTTGTAGGTAAAAGTTATTATTTTCATACATTTATTTTTTATTTATTACATTAAATTTTTCGTACATCTGTTGTAATGATTTACAAAAATGAACATTTATGTCGCATAAAATGCAGGGTGAAAATATAAATAAAATAATAGAAGAGGATGGTTATTCATTGGCTAATAAATCCTCAATCCTTCTGATAGAGGAATTTCCCAATGAAATTTTTCATGAGTACGACTTCAATAGCTGATTTCCCTGAAGGGGATTCCAAAGATATCTGCTAAAAGTACGTCACGCAGGGGCTGCGTTAACAAAGCTTATTTCCCTCTTGAAGTTTAACAATGAAAAGGGTGGTAACCTGTAGATAACCCGTCCCAATTAGCCTTAGTTGCAAAAAGTGAACGTTAATAAATAATAATAATAAAAACGTATTAATTATAATGGAACTTATTTATTAATTTGTGATATTATTCTTCTGAAATACTTAGTGTCTTGAAAGAGGAAGAAAATATTTATCGAAACGATAGCTGAACTTTCTTTTTATGTTTGTTATACTCCATCCTTCCGAATAAATAATTTTGGTCATGTAATGGTAATTACATGTATTTCTTAAAAAAAATTTACAACGGTATTGTTATCCTAATGGGAATTATTTTTTGGCTGTGTACTTTATCCAGAATGGAAATTATAGATTTATATTTATTATTTTTTTTTATCAAACATCTTTCTTAAACTGATTGGTAAGAAGGAATTTGTAATACCTTTTTGGCAAATTTCGTGAGTTACTTATACTGGCACGACATATCATTCGCCAGAGGAATAAGACATTTCGTGGATATTAGCTTTTTTTTTTCACTCTTTCCAATGCTCGAATTGGCCATGTTAAATGTAGGAGCCAAATGGGGGTGTAGCCCCTCCGTATGGGATCCCCTCGTGGGTTTGAGTTATGACTTGGGGTAGAAGACATAGCCGACCCTCTGATTCGTTGTGACAAGTTAGCTTTTATATAAACGTTTTGTATCCCCCCGGACGGGACCTTCATCTCTCCAAGTCAATATGCTCTAACCCCATCCTATTATTCTGCAATAGATTCCGACCTATGAAGCCGGGGAGTGTTACAATAGGTCTAACAATGGCTGTAGAAACCTCGGAGGTTCAGAGAAGGGTGAGCTTACTTCTCACTTCATGGTGAATTACAATTCATTTTTGATCCTAAAATATGATTATATCTTATGGACTATTGTTGGGAGGGATCAATTAATAATTTTGCTTAATTTTTAAAATATTTTTTATATTGATTCAAGATGTAACTTACACGGAGTAGGGTAATAGCTCGGGTAGTCGGGAGCAAAGCTGGTAGCTCCTCTTAGCTGGTGTGTGTACTGCAGTCGGGCTGATAACGGAGCAACTACAATTCACCTTTGAAGAAGAAGCTGCGGCCATTACGCCAAATCATTAGTCGTGCTTGTTTTGTGTCAGTGGCAATAATTCAATTTTCGTCGAACCTGCTTATGATTTTAGCGGAAAAGGTTTTTGATTGTACTGCGCTCCTATTCCAATATGAATACAGGCATGTAGTTCCCTTAGTATAAGTTTTAATTACCTTTTTTTTAGCACTAAGTAATTGTCTTTAGCGTTTGGTATGCCCGAATGACGCAATGTTTTATTTAAACTTTACGCGCGGGATAAAACCGGGTAGCAGCCATGCCACGATTCTCGAAACATGAAAAGTATAAATTTACCTAATTTTGTTTAATTATTTCACTCTAAAAGCATGTGAAATTTCGAAATATCTCCGTTACTATACGTCGGATTGAAAAATTCTATAGAGCCAATCTTATTGTTAATTAAATTTACTATAAATATTGTATATACATTTATTATCTATCTTAAATATTAATATATCCAAGATTTTTATTAAGCGTAACGGGCGAGCTATGGTTCCCACCGAAAGCTAGTTCGGCCGTAACTCTTCGGCACTGGTATGAAGATTTCTCTATTGTATAACTTTACTTGGCAAATCTGCTTAGTTTGCGCGGACCTTGCGTGGCGGAATTTGGTTTATTATTATAATGAATGTATAAGTATAAATGCTATTTTATAATATGTATATGAATTAATTAACCATTGGAGATATGCTGCCCTCATCAGCTACTATTCATATTCCGTACAATAACAAATTGGCAGTTGAGACTTTGAACAGCCGCCTTCCACCGGCAGATGGAGTTGAACTCTTCTCTCTCGAGAGCCGTCATCGAATTATAGACGAATAATGAGAACAAGAGGATGCGCCCTCTGCCGAACCTCTCGAAAGTAGATTCTGATCGGCGGGAGGCCGATAGAATTTAATAAAGAGCCGACCCACACGTGCTGAACTGCGAGATAGCTGCTAGTCCCTCTCCTATAATTGGCTGCGAGCAATGAGGCATATTGGCCAGCCAATGGGACTGCTTCGTTATCGGCCGGCTCCACAAGTCCCAATGAACAAGGGGATCAGCACAGGATTACCCTGCAGACTTATCTTCAGCCGACATGGCTAAGCAATAGTCTTCTTATTGGTTGTTGGACATTTCCTATGTCCAATTATAGGACGAATGCTCATACTATTCCTGCCAATCTTTTAGCAGATTTCCCTTAGTGGAAATCTGCTATTGAGGTCGTACTCACGACGCGATTTTTGAAAAATTACCTCTAATGTCCATCAATCCTACCCAGGACTTGACGAAAATGCGATCCGTTGAAAATGATATATATATACACTCAACCGCAAAAAAATCCGGACACTTAGATTTAGTCTTATAATTTTGTTAAATACTTAATATATATGTATATTAATCTTTTTAATTAAAATAATTGGTTAATCTATAGGTTATTTAAACAAAATCTGCCAAAATTGAATAATTTTTATTGATTATTTACAAAAAAATACAAAATAAAAAAAAAAGATAAATTAACAAATTTAAAAAAAAAAAAAAAATATTCTTAATTTTTATTACAATGAATGGTAGACTTCGCTACCCCAAGCGTTTCGGCAATGTAACGTAAGCTCCGGCCTTCCATCTAAGTTTGAAAGACCCATTATTCTGGACCGAAATAAAAATAAAACATTAATTAAAGAAAATGATTGGTTAATAATTAAAGATGTTTAAATGTGCGAAAAACTAATTACAGTTTTGAATAGATCAACTTCACGACAAATAAATCTTATCTGAGTTTTATCTAATTGTTTACTAATCCTGAAGGGATTAGTTCAATGGACTTAGACTCTAAATTCTCTGTAATAACTAGAATACCCACATAAAGAAAATTGCTGAAAATTAGCTTTTAATACGACAAAAATGAAGTGTCCGGTTTTTTTTTGCGGTTGAGTGTGTATATATATATATATATATATATATATATATATATATATATATATATAATATTTAACAATGTACTACACACTTGGTTAATTATTCTTAATTACTACTAACAGTATGCACTAATAGCTTCACTGTTCTTCAGTTTACACAGACCAATAATTCACTCACGATCACTGAAGTTCACAAAAACACGACATTGCACTGTCCTTCACTTCGCGAAGTTAACGGCACTGCATTGTCTTAAACACGTCACTAAACTGCTACTTACAGAGCCACGGCACAACACTGTTCTTCAAATAAAAACACTATACCTCACTGCAACTAAGTCACACTGTAGCACTGATGATCACTTGATGACTGCAACTAACTGGCTCAGGTCGGCTGGTCCCTTATATACATTGATGGAAAAACATCAAAGGAGAAGTTCGAGATGTGTCCAGGAGCTACGGCCGAACTTGCTTTCGGTGGGAACCATAGCTCGTCCATTACGCTTAATAAAAATCTCGGATATATTATTATTTATTAACGTCCACTTTTTGCATCTCAGGCTAATTGGGGCGGGTTATCTACAGGTTACCACCCTTTTCTAGCCAGGGTGGGACTTAGGATGTTATTTAATGAATTCCGTCACAAAATAATTTCCTTTGCCCAGACGAGAAACGAACTCGCCACTCTAGGTTTACCATGTGAGATTAAGGTCAATGCTTTAACTCACATGGCTAACCTGAGCCCGCCTTGGATATATTAATATTTAAGATAGAGGATAAATGTATATAACAATATTTATATTAAATTAAATTTACAATGTGATTGGCTCTATAGAATTTTTCAATCCGACGTATAGTAACGAAATTTCGAAAATTTTCCTCTCTGACCCTCCCTGCCTCCCACTTGTCCAATTCTAGCCATAAACGAACATAATCTTTCATTTTTCAAAAAATGATTAAATATCGAGTTAGGTAACGATCAAACAAAAATTGCTAAAGTGTTAACAGACAAATATATATATATATACAATATTTTGGCATTTATCTGTCCCAGTGTTTAGGGTTTATACCCGTCGTTGCATGGGATTTTTTTAATAATAAAATTAAGTAAGACTTCACTGTCCTCCATATTGTCATATTTCCCGTCTCCTGTGCATTAACATAGATTTGAATTCATTTTTCCATGTGAGGTACCTGGTAGTTCATATTGGAAAGAATTGATGAGCATATCAATATTATACGCAAATTATTTGCTTCATACATTGTCCCCGAAAAAATGTATAAAACATAAGTTACTCTAAATAACAAAGTAAACAACTTTTGTTATGTGCACGTTTGACGAAAATAAATAGACAACGAAATATCGCGAATTTTTATTTCAGGCCTCCCTTATAAGCCCCACTACCGTTCTAACCTAAACATTTTAATATAGCTTATAATCATGGAAGTATTTATGCTAATTGACATACCGAGTTTTATTAAGTTCGGTTCAATCGTTAGCGCCCAATAAAATAGTTGACTCCCGCTTCAGTTTATAGTGTATATCTCATATATATATATAGTGTATACATTGTTAAAAGACAAAAATGAATATCACAAAAGCTAAGGTACCCGGCATACCCGGGAAATCATTCTCGACTGGTATTTTGATAGTAAGACTTCAATGTGTACAATTACACTTCCCTCCACGACGTAATGATTTTCCGAAATCGCCAACCCTGAAGGGTAACTTTTGGGGATTAATAGAATAGAAATTTTATTTTTGAAGGATTAAATGAAAAGGTGTTCCTAATCTATCCCTCTACACTTTTTGACTCACCGTTTTTCAATAGTTCAAACCATAATCATGGGTAGCATTTATTACAATTAAATATCATCTATAATGAACATATATCCTTTCAAAAGCCAATCCGATCTCACATAGTATAGGCAAAGTTTTGCACATAAGATTATATTTGTAATAGTGAATCTCACTGGAAATTGCTTCCAGTAATGCCAGACGGGTAATAAGTAAACTCAATTAACTGGTAAGGCTCCCGTCACCTTCCGCTCCCGCACAAGACTTCTCAACATTCTTCTACTTATATTATTGATGCAAAACATTATTTTATGATTTATCTACCGGATGGAATTAAATAATAGTGGTACCCGGAAAATATCATATCGAGTTTAAACGCATATTGTTTTTTGTCATGATGACATTACCATTAACGTTTAATTGTTATTATATTACATATTTCTTTCAATAACATCGAGGTACATTATACAAATTAAATAATGGAAATGCTCTTATAGTTTACATTTCTATTGGAAATATAACAAATAGTATATTTGCCAAAAAACAAATAGAAAATATAAAAAGTGAGTTTTTCATTTCAGCCTCTCTTATAATACCCACTCCCCTTTAAACCTAAAATTTTGAATATAGCTTATAATCATGGAAGAATTAATGCTAATTCACACACCGAGTTTTGCTAAGTTCGGTTCAATCGTTAGTGCACAAGAAAATTGTTGGCTCCCGCTTTAGTTTTTAGTGTATATCTCGTTTATACTTTTCTATACGACAAAAGTGAATATAACAAAAGTTACTTAAAATAACAAAATAAACAACTTTTGTCATGAGCATTATATATAGATAGATAGATAGATATACAGTTTTGAACGGATCTCATTTTCGTCATCTCCTGGGTAGGATCGGTGGACATTTGAAGAAAAATTTCGAAAATCGCGTCATGAGTACAACCTCAATAGCTGATTTCCCTTGAGGAAAATCTGCTAAAAATCTATCTATCTATCTATCTATCTATCTATCTATCTATCTATATATATATATATATATATATATATATATATATATATATATATATATATATATTGTAAACTCGATATTTAATCGCTTTATGTAAAAAGAAAGATCAAGTTCGTTAATGGCTGAAATCTGACCAGTAGAAGGGGGGTTTAGACGGGGGATTTTTGAAAATTCGAAATATCTCCGGTATTATGCATCGGTTCGAAAATTTGTATAGAATCAATTTTCTTTATTTATTGGAGCTTCCCAGCTGTGGCGATTTTGCTAAAATCAAATAAACCGTATAAAATACATTTAGAATGAAATTGAGTTATTTCTCACCTTACTGAAATAATGGTTCCTGTAAATAGCTTAATGTACTTCATGAGAATTAAATTAATTCCCTAGAATAGCGTTGAATATAGCTATTTTAAACATGGCCTCAACTAGGTAAATATAGCCCTCTAAATTTTATTCAACACTAATTGACAAAATCAATATGTGAACACTGCAAATTGCCATTAGCAGTTATATACAGGATATAACATCATAGACCAACTTAATCAGAGCTTGAGGTAGCATTTTGATATTGATATTGTTAAAATGTGACTACAAATCATCAAATAAGATCTCAAATCTCTATTAATTATTGGGCACTCAGGTTAGACACGTGAGTTAAGGAGTTGGCCTTAATCTCACATGGAAAAGTCCGCCACGCAGGGGCTGCGTAAACTAAGCAGATTTCCCAAGTGAAATTTTACAATAGAGAAATCTGCCTACTAATAACAGTAGTAGTAACGAGTCTCTAAACCAATTTCACGAGAGCCGGCCGAACTAGGTTTTGGCGGAAAGTCCCGAATAGAACCGACATCAGCCGATCTCATCTCGTCTGTTATCACACTTAATAAAAATGAAAATATTTCGGTTAATATTCAAGATAGGGAATAAATGCATATAACAATATTTATATTAAATTTAATTTGCAATAAGCAACTATTACGCACTTTTCAATAAAAAAAAAGTCCGTCCCGCAGGGACGGCGTAAACTAAGCAGATTTCCCACGTGAAGTTTTACAATAGAGAAATTTCACGAGAGCCGAGCAATTAATGAAACGGCCGAACTAGCTTTTGGCGGGAAAGATACTTCGTCCGTTAGCCGCCCAGGATGTAATAAAAATGCAAATATCTCGGTTAATATTCAAGATAGGGAATAAATGCATATAACAATATTTATATTAAATTTAATTTGCAATAAGAATGGTTCAATACAATTTTTCGAACCGTCGTATTGTAACGGAGATATTTCGAATTTTCGAAACTTCCCCCTCTAAACCCCCCTCCCATTTAGTCCGATTTTAGGAATTAAAAAACTTGATCTTTCTTTTTAGATAAAACGATAAAATACCAAGTTTGGTAACAATCAAACAAAAATTGAGAGCGATAACAGGCAAATATATATATAATTGAACGGACCTCATTTTCGTCATCTGGTAGGATCGATGGGGATTTGAAGAAATTTTTCGAAAATCACGTCATGAGTACGACCTCAATAACTGATTTCCCTCAGGGGAAATCTGTTAAAAAGCTGTTATGAAACGCTCCATAAATATATATATATATATATATTTTTTTTTTCCATAGAACCATTACATTTGAGATAAATGCATGAACGTGACGCACGTGGGAAACCTGCTTAGGAAACGCAGCCCCTGCGTGACGGACTTCTATTAATCATATTGTATTAGGAATAATACTTCATCATTAACTATTTCGCTATTTACAAAAAAAACATTGCTAAATATTTCGTAGTTAGATATTTATATTTTATTTATTTATAGTTACGTTGATAGAGGAGATCTACTCGTGTAGCTAGTATAAATTCATTGACTTAACACCGCAAGTGATTGGTGTAAAATGTTTGGTCTCCAATCTCATCAATTAGCGGCCATTTTTGAATAATGAGAAGGTCATTAATTAATATTGAGGCCATTGGAATTATGCAAATATGTTAATTCGGTGGAACTCATTTATCGCTTCTAATTCCCTTAGCCGCCACCCAGTGACACCATTGTGGCCGGATATAATCCCTCACTTTACCACTAGTGGATTCAAAGTTAAATTTTATAATTAATACATGGCTGGTCAAATTTAATTATGTTTCAACAGTGTTCTCAAATTAAAGATCATACATAATGAAACAGGATATATGTTTAATTGCTCGCTCGTTTGCCGACGAGAAAAACGTCAATATTAATCTATCAACACTTCACATGTAAATGAAATGTAAATTTTGTGTTTAAAATGTCATTTAATTACAAGTATCCTTATATATTCCAGTCATATATATTACTGAAACACTTTCCTAACTGAAATGTATCAAATTTATAAACCAGTCCAGAGTACATTTACATTAATTTTATCCACATCGCCCAGTGGTGTTATTTTTAAAACAAACATACTTTTGGATTACAAAATTAAGCACACAAACTTCAGAGTTTTTTTCACTGAACAATTTATTTAACAATGCACTACACACTTGGTTAATTATTCATAGCTACTACTCGCAGTATGCACTGTTTTTTTTTTCTTATTACACAGTCCAACAACTCACTCACGAACACTGAAGTTCACAAAAACACAGCACTGCACTGATCTTAGCAAAGATGACGGCACTACACTGCCCTTTACTTAACCACGGCGCTATAATGTTCTTTACAGAAGCACGGCACTATACTATTCTTTACAGAATCATGGTACAGCACTGTTCTTCACATAAAACACTTAACCGCACTGCAATTAAAGCGCACCGTTCACTAAAGCTGCACTGAACGCACTGTTATTCACTTGTAGAGAGCTGAGAACAAACTAACTAACCCGGGGTCGGCTGGGTTCCTTTTATAGCTAGTCGGAAATGATCAAACAGAATGCCGAGAAGGGGCTAGACACGTTGCCTAAAACAGTCCCGGCCCTAGTACGCAACTTCGGGCGCCAATAGTCCTTCATCAGTCGTCTCCTTTCATCCTCTTCGTACTTCTTAAATATGTGATTAGCTCTGTTTGATTTTTCATGTACTTAATTTTGCACAACAATACATACTGCTGTGTGATCAGGATCAGCTCCATTAAGATAAATCAGCTATTGAGGACATATGTATTGCTAGCTCCTCCGGTGGTTTTTCCTTCATTTTTTGTTTTTTTTTTTTAAAAAATTTTAATGGGACTATTCGCATTTTACTATTTATTCTATTTTAGACTCCTTAACTGTAAATATTTTTTTTTATTAATTTTAACAATTTATTGAAATTGTGTATATATTCAACTGGCAAGTTTTTAATTTTAATATGTAAAAATAGTTTTCTTATTTCTGTAAATATTCACTGGGACACTAATTTAAAAACTGTTTAAAGTTGTATGTTTTAACTCTAATTCTTGACCATCGATATGTACATATATTTCTTATTTTTTTAATTTAATGGCATATTATACAACGTTTTTATGACAATTGTTTGCCAGCAGGACACTGACGATGGAGTGTATGCTCTGAAAGTGCTCTGTCGCAACGAATAAACAACAGTGAAGGAACGAAGGGTTTTTTCTTAAATGAGACGATATTTGTATTTTTTTTTTAGTTTTATGCCTTCAGTAAATCTCCACTTCTACCCATGCCATATTAACAATAAGCTGTAATTTTTTGAAACACTTTATTTGGGATCTAAATATAAAATATTGTTCCCATTGAACTTTTACGTCTTGAGATAAACGCGTCTTGGGAAATCTGCTTATTTAACGCAGCTCCTGCTGTAAGTAAAGTCATTATTAAAATGCAATTTTTATATTTTCCAAACACTTTCGACAAAAATTGGCATAAAGCCCTTGACTATAGCGGCAAACTTTAGACGAAATTGCATGATCTTCAATAAGGCCGTAGAGCAGGTAACATAAGAGTGGTAAAGGATATGACGAATAAGACAAAGTGTCCTTGCTCAGGATGCTGTGTAGGCTCATCCTGGAGGTTTTCCATTAGCATCCTTGGGCGGCATATCCCAGGATATTATGTTTCATAAGCCCACTACCCATATCTTCGGCAAACATACTTAAACCTTCCCCTCTGCTACCCGTCCTGACTCCTCTCTCTTCAACAAACAGTGACACTCGTTCCCACGGTTCCCGCTCCCTGGTAATACGAGACTACAACAATAGAGTCAGAGTTTCCTACGGCATCAAAGGCTCCACATGACCTGAAAAAGTTATCCTTGAAAAACACACTGAAACAACAATAGAAATGCATCCTTTTCCTTTTGAATTATGATGAACTCTTAATAGCTGGAATCTCCTCTAGAATCTCTCGTCTCTCAATTCACTCCATTTCCTAAATCATGATCATAACAAACAACTGAACGAGAACAAATTGATTTTTTGGACGTGCCTCATTAAGACGCTCCATCTGATATAAGAAACTCGTCATTAATAATTGGAATAATTTATGGTAAAAATATTTAAAAAATATCCCAATTAAAGACAGTTTTCGCCATCTTAAATTGATTACCATCTGCTCAAAATAGAATAATTCTGCGTTTCAAAATCTATTGCAGTAGAAAATTCAGCCGTATAGTAAATGTATAATTATTTAATTCTGCTGAGCATTTTTATTATTATAAAAAATCACAAAATGCAGAGCAAATAATTATTCAAAGCTTCCATAAAAAACTTTTGCTAGTGTTCATGCCGTCGACATTCTAAATTCCAAGGAAAATTAATAGTAATGGTGAATGTTTTTTTGAAGAGAATAATAATTAAATGTAGTCGAAGAAATGGGTTAAAATCTCTTCTCTTTTTCTAGTATATTATGAAATGTGCCCATTTCCATTCCCCAAATATTATAACAAGAGTAGGATTTGGTGCTTAATAAACCCCGAAAACGAACAAATGCAAATAGCACAGTTAATAATCGAGATAATGAAATAATGTATACAACAACATTTATATAAAATTAGATTTGTAATAAGGTTTGCTCTACATAATTTTTCAATCCGACGCATAATAACGGAGATATTTCGAATTGTCGACATTTCCTCCCTCTCCCCGCTAGAGCGGTGACAGATTAATATATATATATATATATATATATATATATATATATATATACAGTAGAGCGTCGATAATCCGGACGTCAATAATCCGGAACGTCAAAAATCCGGACTTATTCCAGAGATTTAAAAAAAAAAAAAAAAAAAAAAAAAAAAAAAAAAAAAATATATATATATATATATATATATATATATATATATATATATATATATACATATATATATATATATATATATGGTTTGCGCCTATTAGCGATACGCAATGCACACGAGACAAGCCAAACTGAAGTTTCTGAAGCCCGGGAAAGAATTGAATTATCGTCTAGAAAAATATCAGGAAGGAGACTGCATGTAATTCCTAGAACCAAATTTTTCAGTATGTAAGTTCGTTATACACAGTTCCGAGAAACCAAAACCGCTAAGCCGGCCTGCTTCCTTATAATGTTATTTCCTGTCTGTTTCCACTGAAATAAACCCCCAACCATTCATGTGAGTTTTTGTTTATTTGTGTATACATATACATATATGTATATGTATATGTAGTTCGATATTTTTTTTTGACATATCTGTTTGTACAACTATTTTTTAGATAAATTTTAACTTCTAACGTTTATTTTAATATGAAGTACATATGTACATATTTTTAGTTACATATTAATTAATAAACTATATGCATAAATATATTTAACGATTTTTATGCTCCTTTCACCATATGTAGTATGAAATTGTACTTAAAACGATGTTTTTATATCGATGTTCAAAAATCCGGATATTTCGAAAATACGGATGTGGTCTGACATTAATTAGTCCGGATTATCGACGCTCTACTGTATATATACTAGCTCAGATACCCGGTTTCGCCCGGGAATTGATTTGAGGCTGAATGGTGATGGCATATTTTTGGCAAGGCTTTACTTTGCACAATATTTTGACATATACCCGTCCCAGTGTTTAGGCTTAATACCCGTTGTTGGCATTTGTTAATAATAAAATTAATTTTTTATGTAAGTCTTCACTGCCCTCCAAATTGTCATATTTCATATTTTGTTATATTGTCATATTTCCCGTCTCCTGTGCATCATAGCATAGATTTCAGTTATTAAGGACAAAATATTAACATAGATTTGATTTAATTTTTCCTGGTGAGGTACCCCATAGCTCAAATCAGAATGAATTGTTGAGCATATCAATAGTTCTACGCAAATTACTTGCTCCACACATTGTTCCTGGAGAAATGTACAAAACAAAAGTTAGTAAACAACTTCTGTTATTTGCATGTTTGTCGAAAAACAAATAGACAATGAAATATCGCGAATTTTTATTTCAGACCTCCCTTATAACCCCAACTCCCGTTTTAACCTAAAAATTTTAATATGGCTTATAATCATGGAAGAATTAATGCTAATTGACATACCGAGTTTTTAAGTTCGGTTTAATCGTTAGCGCCCAATGAAATAGCTTGACTCCCGTTTTAGTTTATAGTGTATATCTTGTTTATAATTCGGTATAAGAAAAAAGTATATATAACAAAAGTTACTCTAAATAACAAAATATAACAACTTTTGGTATGTTCATACTTGCCGAAAAACCAATAGGAAACGAAATATCGCTATTTTTATTTTCTGGCTTCCCTTATAACCCCCACTCCTGTTCGTCTCAGAGGATATTAATATAGCCTAAAGTCTAAGTTGGGTTAGTAGTAATATACATACCAAGTTTCATAAAATTCGGTTCAGCCGTTTATGCGTGAAAAGGTAACAAACAAACAAACAAATAAACAAACAGACACCAAAGAAACAAAATGCAGTTATGGTGTCTATGACATGTGAAACGAAATGTTATCGTGAAATTTCGCGAAAAAAATCAATGTACAGACAGAGGTTACAATTTTATATATATATATATATATATATATATATATATATATATATATATATATATATATATATATATATATATATATAGTAGCTGAGATAGCCGGCTGCGCCCGGGTATTAATTTGTGGGTGAATGGTGGTGGTCTATTTTTGGCAAGGCTGTACTTTGCACAATATTTTGACATTTACCCGTTACAGTGTTCAGGGTTAATACCCATTGTTGGCATTTGTTAATAATAAAATTATTTTTTTTATGTAAGACTTCACTGTCCTGCATATTGTCATATTTCCCGTCTCCTGTGCATTATGCATAGATTTGAATTATTAAGGAGAAAATATTGACATGCACTTGGCATAATTTTTTCAGGTCAGGTACCTGGTAGTTCATATCAAAAAGAAGTGTTGAGCAATTTTCTCTAAATAACAAAATAAACAACTTTTGTTATGTGCATATTTGCCGAAAATTCAATAGGAAACGAAATATCACTATTATTAATTTCAGGCCTTCCTTATAACCCCCACTCCTGCCCGTCCCTAGAAATGTTAGTATAGCTTATTATAATGAAGGCGTTAGTAGTAATTCACATGCCGAGTTTGGTTTAATTCGGTTGAGTCTTTAGTGCCAAATAAAATTCTGGACTCCCGCTTTAGTTTATAGCGGATACTCATTTATGCTTCCGTATATGGCAAAAAAGCATATAACAAAAGTTACTCTAAATAACAAAATAAACAACTTTTGTTATGTGCATATTTGCATAAAAAGGAACAGGAAACGAAATATCACTATTTTTAATTTCAGGCCCTCCATATAACCCCCACTCCTGCCCGTCCCTATAAATGTTAGTATGGCTTATTATAAGGAAGGCATCAGTACTAATTCACATACCGAGTTTGGCTTAGCTCGGTTGAGTCTTTTGTGCCAAATAAAATTGTTGACTTCCGCAGTAGTTTTTAGCGTATAACTCATTTATACTTCCGTATACGGCAAAAACGCATATAACAAAAGTTACTCTAAATAACAAAATAAACAACTTTTGTTATGTGCATATTTGCTGAAAAAGCAATAGGAAACGAAATATCGCTATTTTTAATTTCAGGCCTCCCTCATAACCCCCACTCCTGTTCGTCTTAGAGAATATTAATATAGCCTAAAGTCTAAGTTGGGCTTGTTGTAATATACATACCAAGTTTCATAAAATTCGGTTCAGCCGTTTATGCGTGAAAAGGTAACAAACAAACAAACAAACAAATAAACAAACAAACAAACAGACACGAAAGAAACAAAATGCAGTTATGGCGTCTATGACGTGTGAAACGAAAAGTTATCGTGAAATTTCGCGAAAAAAATCAATGTACAGACAGAGGTTACAATTATATATATATATATATATATATATATATATATATATATATATATATATATATATATATATATACTAGCTCAGATACCCGGCTTCGCTTATGCATAGATTTGAATTATTAAGCACAAAATATTAACATACATTTGAATTAATTTTTCCCTGTGAGGTACCTTGTAGTTCCAAAGAATTGCTGAGCAAATTTCACTAAATAATAAAATAAACAACTTTGTTATGTTCATATTTGCCGAAACCCCAATAGTTGAGAAGAAATATCACTATTTTTAATTTCAGGCCTCCCTTATAACCCCCACTCCTGCCCGTCCCTAGAAATGTTAGTTTTCCTTATAGGATGGACGACGTAAGTGGTAATTCACATACCGTTTATGGTTTAGTTCGGGTGAGTCTTTTGTGCCAAATAAAGTTGTTGACTTCTGCTAACACTTTTTGGCGAATATCGCCTTTATACTTAGGTATACGACGAAAGTGTATATAACAAAAGTTTCTCTAAATAACAATATAAACAACTTTTGTTATGTGCATATTTGCCAAAACCCCAATAGGAAACGAAATATCACTATTTTTAATTTCAGGCCTCCCTTATAACCCCCACTCCTGCCCGTTCCTAGAAATGTTAGAATGGCATATTATAAGGAAGACGTTAGTGCTTATTCACATACCGAGTTTGGTTTAGTTCGGTTGAGTCTTTTGTGCTAAATAAAATTGTTGACTTCCGCAGTAGTTTTTAACGTATAACTCATTTATACTTCCGTATACGGCAAAAGTGCATATAACAAAAGTTACTCTAAATTACAAAATAAACAACTTTTGTTATGTGCATATTTGCTGAAAAAGCAATAGGAAACGAAATATCGCTATTTTTAATTTCAGGCCTCCCTTATAACCCCCACTCCTGTTCGTCTTAGAGAATATTAATATAGCCTAAAGTCTAAGTTGGGCTAGTAGTAATATACATACCAAGTTTCATAAAATTCGGTTCAGCCGTTTATGCGTGAAAAGGTAACAAACAAACAAACATACACGAAAGAAACAAAATGCAGTTATGGTGTCTATGACATGTGAAACGAAAAGTTATCGTGAAATTTCGCGAAAAAAATCAATGTACAGACAGAGGTTACAATTTTATATATATATATAGATATATAATTTTGAACGGATCTCATTTTCGACATCTACTAGGTAAGATAGATAGGCATTTAAATTTTTTGAAGTGTTCAAAAATCACCTCAATAGCCATGTATGACCTCAATAGCTAATTTCTCCTAAGTGAAATCAATTAAAATGCAAATAGCTACTGTAAAATGTAAAATGTAGCTAAAACTCTAGCTTAATGTAAAAGTTCTGCTCCTACTGCTCTAAATTCCAACGAATATTAATTGTATTGGTGAAAATTTTTTGAAGAGAATAATAATGTTATATTGTCAAAAAGTGAGTAAATATCCCTTCACTCTTTTCTAGTATATTATTAAATGTGCCTGTTTTGGCTCGTCTAATATCTTATCACTAATTTATCTCTCCTTAGTATTTATCACTCATTCCCAATTATTCTTTAAATAAACATAATAAAAATTTGTTCTTTTGTAATATGTTGACGAGTTACCGTGTGTATGTCACAACGCTCAAAATGTTTTGTAATCCTTAGAGTAAGGGACAATTATTATGTAATTATGCATGTTGGTCCTTTAATCTATGTTAAATTATCTAAACTAATCTTATGCTTTTATATTATTCTTTCTTCAAACTGTGTCTTTGGCGTAAATATCTTGTGTATTATAAGATAATATTTCATTAATTTAAACATATTCAGCATTAGTTAATTGATTGTAGTCCAAACAAGGCAAATAATTAATTTATTTTGAATTAATTAATTTGATTAATTGCATCGATTGATTTAAGTCCTTGAATGCGGCGCGCGGTAGTGTTCGTTATTCACTCACGTTTGAAATCTAAGAGAGTATTCCATTTTATTCAAAGCACACACGCCAATACGCACCGCCGCGCGGGTGTGTTTGCTATTCAGAACAGCGCGGCCTCCATATGGAAAAGCAAATTCAAAGAATTTTTCTGCTGTACTCGGAAAGTCATGGCGTTCTTTACTTGAGACTTGACAACCGTTGACACTTCCAAGACAGGACGATAAAGAGTTTAAGGGAGCGAAAAAGAAAAAAAAAAAGGAAAATAAAAAGGCTTCCACAGACGGTCTCTTCGCTTTTCGCTCCCATAAAGGCCTCTTCGCTTTTCGCTTCTTTAGGGAGCTCTTCAAGCTATTGTGCCTTTTATAAACACTTCTTTCAAATCAGAGACTCACATAAATATCTAAATTAAATATTTTCCAGCCTAAACTACTAATCCTGTTTGCCCTCTAAGCTTTGGTATAACAAAGAAAGAATGTAAAATTAAATTCAGTTTATTTTAGCCGACGGAATATAGGCCTATTTCAAGTTTATTAATATTCAGTAAGGAAAAAAGGGACCCGCCATTTCTAAATATATATATAAAAGTCCTTCACGCTGGGCTGCGTAAACTAAGCAGATTTCCCTTGTGAAGTTTAACAATAGATAAACCTACATACTGCTAACACAACATCACCGTGAATATGAAGTGAATAAACACAAACGGTAATAAGAAATATTTCCCCTGCTGGAGGGAAGAGTCTCAAATGTAAACAAACAGGTCTAGATATGTACTAGATCTAGTACGGTAATGTTTAATGAATCAGAATAATTTTTATATCAATCAATCAAATTTTAGTAGCCCAAGAACTTAAGACGTGAATGGGGGGGGGGCGCTCACCAGACCATATGAGTATGTTTGACGTATAACAAAGGTCTCTTGAAAACAATGTATGGTATTTAAGCTTCGAATAATGTGGTTTATTACAGAACAAAGTATTGTTAGTTTAACATGAGTAGAAGTGAGGCTTTGCAAAAGTCTGAAAACTATGAAATCCAAATATCTCGGTTAATATTCAAGATACAAAAAAATATGCATACAACAATATTTATAGATCATTTAATTTGCAAGAAGATTGACTCTATACAATTTTTCGATCCAACGTATAGTAACGGAGATATTTCGAATTTTCGAAAATCCTCCTCTCTAACCCCCCCCCCCATCCCACTTGTCCAATTCTAGCCATTTACGAACTTAATCTTTCATTTTACAAAAAAAATGATTAAATATCGAGTTCGGTAACGATCAAACAAAACGCTAGAGCGTTAACAGACAATATATATATATATATATATATATATATATATATATATATATATATAGGGGGGGGGCAAGAACAAATTTGCACCTATCTCGTACAATAAAGGTCACTGGAAAACAATACTTGGTATTTAAGCATTGAATAATATGGGCCATTATATACAAATGTAATGTTTATGTAACACGAGTAGAAGTGGTGGTTAAAACTGAAATAAAGTCCGTCACTGAGGGGCTGCTTAAACTCAGCAGATTTCCACCGTGAAGTTTAACAATAGATAAATCTATATACTGGTAAGACAATAGCACCGTGAATATTAAGTGAATAAATACAAACGATAATAAGAAACCTCCCGAATGAAAGCATCTGAAATGTAAACAAACAGGTCTGCCTTTCTCTAACTTCTTACCGAAAAGAAAAACTATTACTGTAATATATATATATATATATATATATATATATATATATATATATATATATATATAATATATATATATATATATATCAATATAACGTACGTATTCATATTTAGGTTTCTATACAGTTTTACGATCCGACGTATAGTAGCAGAGATATTTCGAATTTTCGAAATTCCTCTCCTTTAAACACTATCTCCCCCTCGTTCGAACTCAGCCGTTAACGAACTTGATCTTTCTTTTTACATAAAACGACTAAATAAAAAAGTATCACAATATTACATGTAGTACTAATTAATTAAACATTGAATGGGATAAGTTATTTTTTGTTAGTGGGTCTGTAATTTGTTAAAGGCTGCATGGTATTTGCAAACAGGGTCAAAATACCCTCCAACTATATTCACAAAAAAAAAATTGTTGATCTCCGCTTTCTGTCGGCATTTGTTTGGATTTTCTGTGGTTTGAAAGCGTTGGAGAATTGTCTGTGTATACAGTTTCCTGTGAGTGAATAGTGTGTCCCAAAATCTGACACGTAGGACATAAGGACTCTAGAGCAGGTAAAACGGATAGGAGCGATGTCTATCTTGTGACGTCCATACCGCAGAAACCGCAGGTCACTATCGGGCCGATCTGTCTTCCGTCCTTGATGCCTCTGTCAGCCGTAGTCAGCTCGTCCTGGCTAGGAGAGATGGATTTATTGTGAGCTCTCTACGCACCCGGAGCGGAAAGGGCCGGGAGTTTGCTTCGCTGTACGGGATATAGCCCCTCTCACCCCCCGAACAAACATTCATCAAAAAGATTTGACCCGAGATCAAACAGGACGGTTCTTCTTGAAAAAACCCCATTTGAAAGCATTGAAAAAAAAATAAGTCACTCGGAAAATTAAATAACTTATGACCATTTTAGTGAAAATTCAGTATAATATGAATAATGTTCATATTTTTTGGCTGCACGAGAGAAGACTCTTTTTTTAGCAAATTTTAACAGATTTTTTTTTAAGGAAAATCAGCTATTGAGGTCGTACTCATGACGCAATTGTCGAAAAATGTCTTCAATTGTCCATCCATCCTACCCAGGAGAAGACGAAAATGTGGTCCTTTCTAAACTATATATATATATATATATATATATATATATATATACACGAGTATCGTATATATATATATATATATATTATATATATATATACACAATGTACACGATCGATATATATATATATATATATATATATATATAATAATATATATAATAATATATATATACACGAGTATCGTATATGTTATGTCTGTTAGCAATCTAGAGCGCAATTTTTATTTAATGGTCAAACAAACTCGATATTTAATCGATTTTTATGTAAAAAAAAAGATCAAGTTCGACAATTCGAAATATCTTTGTTACTATAGATCAGATCAATTGTATAAAAATCTTATAACCAAATTAAACTTACTTAAGTATTGTTGAATACATTTATTCTCTATTTTGAATATTAACTGAGATATTTGCATTTTTACGTGTAAAGGACGAGCTGTGATCGCTTCTATTAGTTTCCGCCAAAAGCTAGTTCGGCCGTTACCGTAACTGTTCGGTACTTGTATGGAGATTTCTCTACTGTATAGCGGTACGTGGGAAATGTGCTTAATTTACGCAGCCCCTGCGTGACGGACTTTCAGTTATTGAGGTTGTTTGATGACGCGATTTTCAACAACTTTCTTCAAATGAGATAAAAATTATTCTGGTTCATTGTAAAATACTGTACTTATAATTCATAGTTTTCAATAGAATTAAAATGTTATATTCTGATATACTTCAGTAATTGTATTTCTTTCTGGCGAGAGTTTGGCAGAGCTGTTTGTTTACATTTCAGACGCTTCTCCTAGGGAAATTGTTAAAATTTACTGAATGATTTCTTCTTAACGTTGGTATTTATTCACTTATAATGGTGGTGTTGTGTTACCAGGATGTATATTAATCTACTAATATTCTATACGAGGGAAATCTGCTTAGTTTAAGCAGCCCTATTGAGGTTGTACTCATGACGGGGCTTTCGAAAAAATTTCCTAAATGTCCGTCGATCCTACCGAGTAGATGACGAAAATGAGGTTCGTTAAAAATTATATATATATATATATATATATATATATATATATATATATATATAATCAAATCAAAATCAAATAACAAGCTGCCCCCATTTTGAGGGTGCCCGTTTGGGTCAGCCTCCTAATCAGCCCACCAGGGTATATATTGTAGGTAAAATAAAAATTGTTTTTAAATGCTTTATATATGCTGACATTTTTTTTTGTAGGGAATTAATTTGATTTAATTAAATTTTGCGATGGTGGGTAGTTAGTTTTAGAGGACAGCTTATGTAGAGCTTTATTTTATTTTGTACAAGTGATTGTTAATCATTCTGATACTTTTCTTTAAAACTGATGTCGACATTTGGTATATTTCTTCAGTCTTCAGTCCATATTCTTGGAGTAAGTCGGCCGTTTTTTTTTGGGATTACTCCTCTTGCCCCAAACTGCAATCTGTCGACGCTCCAATTTTCAACTTGGTATTTTTCTTTTAGATATCTACAGCAAGGTTCGTAAATCTTTTTTTTCTCTAAATCAACCTCAATTGCTTGAGAATTTCCTGTTTCAAACCTTACTGTAGGATCTAGTATATGTCCTGATTTGCCCTTCTTATTAATTATAATGATGTTATAATATATATATATATATATATATATATATATATATATTTGTCTGTTACCGCTCTATTCGTTACCAAATTTGATATATAAGCGAGGGGGGAGGGTTTAGTGAGAGGGAATTACGAAAATTCTTAATATCTATGTTGTTATGCACCGGCTCGAAGACATTATAAAATGCACTAATCTTATATAAAATGAAATGTTTTGTAAATGTTGTTTGTTACGTTTTTGATTATTAACCGAGATATTTGCATTTTAAAGTTTTCGGCCATTTGTACACCTCCCCACCCCCTTACTCATGTAAAATTAACAATAAAATGATATATTATGTAGCACATTATTTGAAGCATGAATACCACATATTGTTCTCATTGAAATTTTACTTTTCGAAATAAATGCAAATACGAGGCACACGTGAGATATCTACTTAGTTTAGGCATCTCTGAGTGACCGACTTTTTACTTATTATTATTATGGGGGAAGTTTATACTCAGAAAAACTGGTGTAAAATCCACATCGGGAGAAAATCAAACCGATGTGAAGTCTGTAATTGTGACATATGTTAAGGAGAATTAAAAATTTTTCGCACAATACTTGCAGTATCAAGAAGTACTCCTTGCCGTGCTTCTTTTATGATTTCTGTTGGCAGATTTAAATTCTTGGTACCTACTATTAAAGGTTTTAGCACGAATCTATTTGTTCT
This sequence comes from Riptortus pedestris, assembly GCA_019009955.1. Classification (NCBI taxonomy): domain Eukaryota; kingdom Metazoa; phylum Arthropoda; class Insecta; order Hemiptera; family Alydidae; genus Riptortus; species Riptortus pedestris. The sequence continues at coordinate 119,960,037 of CM032231.1, forward strand.
TACTATAATGGACGTAACTGTGGCAGACTTCAGCGTGTATACTTCTTAAAGTTCAATACCTAATTCTTGATATTTTCATAATTCTTTGTATTGGGTTTTTAAGTATTCTCATCATTGGGTACTGCAATGTCAATAATATCAGCAGTCTTATTGATCTTGTCAATAATGAGAATATCCGGTTTGTTATGGTGCCACAAATATGTGTCATGTTAATTATCGCTTCGTCCCACATGCATCTTTATATTACCTTTTTCCTAAATTAATATTTGGTAGGCATTATATCGATAATTTACGGTCTATCCTGTTCTACACCATTCCGAATTTTTCTCTGCTAGAGCTTAATGCATTACTTTTGCCTCGTTATTGTGCCTTTGTAAGTATTTGGACCCAGCAAGTATTTCCATCCATCTCTAATGTGATGAACAGCTGTAATGAAACGTTCTGTTACCGAAAACAGCTTTCCAGACCGTCAGACACGATTCTGAATAAGCCAAGTTCCGAGCTTATAAAGGCGACTAAAATAAAGTAGTAATGGAACCACGGAAGTTTATTCATATCATTATTATTATTATTATTATTGTGAAAAAATCTCGCTTTTGTGGTATAACTCTTCTGATACTATCTAAACGTAAAATGCAGTATTCTGCAAATGTATAATTCAGATACGTTTTCGTTACGAAGCCTGCATGTAAAATATTTTATGAGCAAAGCAGTGACGCACGTTGTCAAAAATTGAATAGATAGTCATTTCAGGCGAAACAAATAATGAGTTATAAAAAATTATGGTTGACTAAAAATAAACCATTAAATCGAATCTAAAACATATTATAATAACGAACTTGCGCTTTTTTTCAATATATTACAACCGATACGAAGTAAATCGATACTGAGGCAGCTTTCATAATCTATAGTCCATTAGTCTTCTTTAACAACATAAATTCTAATAACCCATATATGTACATACATATGTATGTCGCACGTGGAGTTTTGTAAAAAAAAAATTACGAAGAGTCTCCTCATAATAACCCTATGAGGAGATATTTATTTGAAATACATGTTCCATTGCCATATGAACATATCACATGTATAATTATGTTTATATACATTATTGTTTTAACAATTTATTCAATTAATCAATCATCTAATAAAATTATAATATTATAAAAAATAATAAAATAAAATATTAATATAAAGTAAGATAATTACAAATAAAAAATTATTAAATGAAAGGCAGTAAATCAATTAAATTTAAACTAAACCTATGTTTAAACATGCGAGTCTATGTAAGGTAAAATATATTGAATTATAACCTCATGTCACTCACGATCAACTTTACATTCTAATGTATTTTTGACTACAACCATATCTATACTTTTGATAAACTTTATATGTTCTTTATTATATTTACATAAAAACTATAATATGCGGTGGATCTGGCCTTTTAAAATTATGATTTCAACAATTTAAATTAGATCTACTTTCATTAACCCATTAGTGCCCAATCGATAGATTTTATTTTTTTTTTAATTTTTACTATTGTTTTACTTTATAGGCAACTGGAAAAATAATTTAAAAAAATTTATGGTAAGGGAAGTGCTGAATATCAGGCTGCAGCTAAAGATGCTCGTGGGCACTTGGTGCACTCGATTGGAACTACCTGCATTTATTGCCTCATTAAAAAGCATTTTAGGATTTTCATTAAAACAATATAATTTTTAAAGGACTTTTATTGTATAAGAAACTCAAAAAATAATAAAAAAAATATATAAATAAATAACCTTTTTTTTAATAAAACAATCAAATATGTATAAGTAAATAATATATATTCTGTCTAATAGTAAATCAATGAATGAAACAAATACTCTATCTAATAATATAAACAAATTCTCTATCTAATAATAACAACAAATACTCTACCTAATAATAAAACAATCAAATATGGATAAATAAATTATAAATCACATAAAAAAATATATATAAACAAATAACCGAAGGAGGTAAAATAAAACAAATTGCATATATACATTTTTTGCCCATTCTTCTACTCATGATAAGGGGCAAAACACTCAGGGTGAAGCGAAACGCTGCATTTTCTGCAGAGGTATATGGTTCTTCTCTTGCATTGGACACATAGTTTATTTTTGGAAATACCTTTTATAATCAAATGATCTGTCCTATCTTTTCGAATACTGTCAAGAGCTAGCTCGCTCATCATAAGAGCTGTATACGATTTTTTAAAACCTCCCCAGTTCTCGAAGTCCCAAAATGTTTCAACAAATATATACGACCTCTCGTCGTAATTTATCGTCGACCTTGCACACAGCTTACATCAACTGCCCAGCCAAAAATGGCCACCACCATTTCTTAGTTCTTATTGTAGTCCGATACGTTGATACAAACTGATCATTTAGATCAACTCCCTCCATATGCTGGTTGTATTCATATAATGCGAGAGGAATAGGAATACTAATTTTTTTTTTGTTCGGATGAGTACCTTGTTGCTGTTTTATTTTCTCCTTGAATGGTATTAGTCATTACCGTGACAACTGCATTATCATTCCATCTTATAATTAGTAAATCCCCGTTAGTGGCAATTTGAACAGTCCCCCTACGCTGTTTTTTGAAAGCTTTTTTGTCAGTAAGGCAGTAATTAGTGGAAACCCGATTCTCCCTTAGTGGTGTAGAATGGTTTTAAAATTTTTGTTCAATATTCAAATAAAGGTCTAATTTTGAATAGCTTGTCAGTTCCTGGAACTATTTTAGAATTATCAGCACAATGGAGATATCTCAGAATATCGTCAAACCTATTACGTCTCATAGCATTACTAACAAATGGGACACTGCAATCTTCATCTGTACACCAAAATAAACGTCTTTTTGGAAGAGTATTATAACCTGATAACAATAGTATACCAATAATTAAATATTATTGAGCAGCAATTGCTAAAGAATTTTCTAGTCTGAAAAAGAAATATGAAAATAATTAGTACACTATGTGCCCACGAGCAGCTTTAGACGCATGCAAAATTCAACATCAAATTTGGGCTTGTTTTTTTTTTTTTTCTTCTTCATATTTTACACATATTAACTACCAATATTAGAGACAAAATATATATAATCCAAATTTCAAAATAATAATGATTACAAGTACAACTTACCTCTTTCCAGCAGGAGGATTGAGTGAGGACTGACCTAAGATGGGAAAAGGGTGAAACAGGTAGTCACAGCTCCTTTTCTTTGTAACAGGTACCCCACCTCTCACCCCTATTGTCTCAAGGAATGTTCTCCCTTCACTTTAAGCCAAAGTACTTAGAAAAATAACAACACCAACACTACTGGTGAATTTTCAAAAACTGATGCAGCTAAAGCTGCTCGTGGGCACTAATGGGTTAAATGTTGAACAGTCATAAAGTAAATGTAAAAACGTTTGTGTTGTCTGTGAGTCACAAGTACATCTGTCATTGTTTTGAATTTTAAATCTTGTTAAATAACGTCCTGTCTGTCCATGTTCCGTTTGAAGTTGTGTGCATTTGTGATAGTGCCTCTTAATCGTAAAAAAGTATGGAAAATGTAAACAGATAAAAAGCGGGTCTTACTTAATAAAGGAAAGGAGTGGAAATTTACTTTGCGACCAGAGAAAGAGTATTCAATACATTTTATTAAGAAAAAGAACAATGGCAAAGGACTCAAGAATAATTAAATTTATAACAATAATATAGTTTATATATATATATGAAAAAATGCTATGTAAATAATGATATTTCACTATGAAAAGAGTTTTATCAGAGTAGAACGAAGAGCTTCAGGATAAGACATTTTTCAACGTCATTTTAAGTATTAAAGAAGAGCCGCCACTAACGTGGATATATGAGATGGGTACATTTTCAAATATAAAGGATAATATAAATAAAAGGTGAAGAGAGCGGGAGCAGCACAGGCTGTGTCAGTACTCTGTGCTGAGAGTCGTTATGGTCAACTGTTGATTTATGGCCTTGGAAAAATCTCCGACGAGCATTCTTTCTTTTCTCCCAAAGAAATATAAAAAGTAAAACTTTCGCGTCTCTCATTTCTCGAATGGGGGTTACTGCCCCATTTAGACACCACAATTCAGGATTTAAACTGCCTTCTTACACTTACTCTCAGCTGTATTTACAGTTGCTCAGTGGTTTATTATTTATTGTAGTCCTTGCCCATTTTTTCCCCCAATTCTATTTTAGAAATATAAAAAGTCCTAAAACTAAGCAGGTTCCCCAAGAGAAGTTTTACAATAGAGAAATCTGTGTACACTCAACACCACCGTGAGTAAATGCAAACGGAAACAAGAAATCTTTCAGTTAATTTTAATAAGCTCCCAACGGAAACGTCTTCTGAGTTGTAAACAAATAGGTCTGCCAGCCAACTCACAGCTGAAAAAAAACATATTCTTCACCGGAAAGAAAAACATTTACTGATATTTATCTGAATTTAACACATTAAATATTGCAAACTATTTACTACATGCAGTACTGCAATTTATAATGAATCAGATTTAATAACTCAAATTTTAGTAGTCCAAGAACTAAAGAAAACATTACACGACAAGAACGGTTAGAAGAAGCTTAACCGTGAGCCAAACAGTTACGGAAACGGCCGTACTAATAAGGAAACTTACGACGATACCCGATCTCATCTTGTCCGTTATCCACACACACACTTAATATAAATGCAAATATCTCGGTTAATATTCAAGTTGGAGAATAAATGTATATAACCATATTTATAGTACATTTAATTTGCTAAAATATGGCGTCTATACATTTTTTCGATCCGACGTATAGTAACGAAGATATTTTGGATTTTCAAAATTCTCCCCTCTAAACCCTCCCCCTACCTCCCACTGGTCCAATTTCAGCCATTAACGAACTTGATCTTTCTTTTTACAAAAAAACGATTAAATATCGAGTGTGGGTAACGATCAAACAAAAATTGAGACCACTAGAGCATTAAGTACCAAACCTCTCAAGTAACAATAAACAAGAAGTATTTTTTGAAAAATAAAATATAATTATCACAAATAACGTTATTATTAGGGTTATGGATTAAGGACGATAATTATATTAATATAGTTTTCATGACCCTACCGCTTGAGGTCTGGAATACAAATTAAAAACTTGTGATCATTATTTTCCTCATTTTATGTAAAATACAAAATGATAAATTATATTTTTATTTATTTGGTTTGTGCCCCACAGCGATGGTGATTGGCATGATCTCTGATTAGAATAATATATTTATTCCTTCATGTACCTACCGTTATTGTACTTTATTTTTATATTGTGGAAAATATTTCTTAAATACCTGAGTGTCTCTCATATCCGTGCTTTGTCTAAATGAATATAATAAACGTTAACCCTTTTAAATCTTTTTAAGTATGCTGTAGACCTATTATATTTTATACAATGTGTTTTTGTAAATGTTTATATGCTTTAGATTTGTTAGTATTTGTGGAATATATTGGCTGCTGTCAGTTAATAGTTCTGTCATATCGTAGGGTATGTGAAGTTCTTTCGTAACATGCAGTCAGTCAGTATGTGTTTTATCGTAAGGTGTTTGTTGCAGTATTTGCATATAGGGTTATCAGTCCTTGTCAATAAGTGTCTATATGTTAAGTATGTGTGACCTGACAAGAAGATAAATTATAAAAAAAATTAAGGTCTCCTCAAATGAGTGAAATAATACTCTCTCAGTATCAAGAAGAAATATTGTAATAGAACAGCCAATAAGCAATAACGAAAAGCAGGAAGCATGAAACTTTTAGAGTAATAAATTATCATTGCCTAATTCCTTTCTAGGAGCATTAATCTTTGGGATAGTTTCAAGAAGACATAGTGGGTTCATATTGAGTTTAGAGATAAGTGCAGGAGGGAGGTGGGGCCATTTGCGGTCGGTATCAGAAGCAGTGGATTCCTTAATAGTGGACCACGAATTCCTGGGGGACAATAGCACAGTGTCTAGGGAAATTTAGTGACTTGGAGTACGGCGATTAGCAGCGATTAGAAGGTAGATCTGACTTTAAATTAAACTCATTAAGCAAACGACTAAAGCGAGATATATGAGTTCTAGAGGTACGAAAGGCGAGGGGGAACTCGCTGGCTTTCGGTTTTATAAGGTGTGTAATAACGTTTCGAGCATTAGTGGTGTTCTTTTCAAAGCACTTAATAAAAGTAAATGAATTGCTCAAGCACTTATTACTTTCTACATATTAATCCAACGTCGTTTCCTTTATTTGTCACACAATAATAAGACTTACAATTCAAACTTAGGGAGATTTTTATATTCTTACACTTTTCTGCCAGCAGTAATCGTCAAATGGTAATGTGAAGAAAGTAAAGCCGGTGACATGTATAAATAGAAGAGCGACCATGTGTCGAGTGGTGAGAGGAACATGTAATGAGGAAGTCAAAATGTCTGCTGGGGTAGTTTTACTTCAGTTTAAGGAAAATCTGCTAATAGGAAAAATGCTGTAACACCTACTTATCTGGAGGTTTTCGGGACAAAACTAACAGGATATTTTATTGATTTAGACCAGGTATTGATTTGTAACTTTGACATGTTGTGGGCCAAACTTTAGTGTGCAAATAGGTTCGTGGGCCGCTTTTTATAGTAGTGCATTTTAAAGTAGTGTTCATAATTTTTAACGATTGATATCAGAAATGAAATTATAACGGTAATTATAATACAATTTATTAAAATAACAAAATGAAAAAAAAAATAGGTACAAAATTATAATTAAATCGTAAAATTTGGAATTATTACAAACAACGAAAGTTAAATAGCGACACGGAAATCGATGAGACTCTTGAGCTTAAATTTGGGGAACAAATCCATCGAAGCTTGGATTAATTCCACTGCTACAAAGACGATAAGAATTTTCCAAATTGTCGTCAGTCAGCCTTGTACGATGTTTTGGTTATTTAACTTACATCGTTGAAAAGATTTGTTCGCATTTATAAGCACTGCCAAACACCCAAAACTCTACTTATCTTCCTCATTAGGAGTAAGTAGTGTAATATTTTTGTTTTATTGGGTCATTCAAAATGTCTCGCGGGCCGGATCAAACCTTACCCAGGGGTTGCTCACATATGAGTTAGTTTATATTTTCCTGAGTAAGGTATAACAACGAAAACTACTTGGTCCTTTTTGAAAATTCCTAAATTTACTATTCTGTATACCCTAGGGGGGGGGACCATAGATCAGTCGTAGAGCGTCAGACTTTAGAACGGTTGAGTCAAGCAATATAGTGCATAAGTACTTGAACGGTTGACCACCGTGTTACACCAGTTCTCTCCCAGAACGCGCTGGTATCGTCCCAGTAGGGGGAATGGCGAAAGTCTAGTGAGTAAATCAGTTTGACAGTCTGTATGACGAGGTATTCATTTTCCTACATCCAGTAAGCTAGCAAACTGGCCATGGTAATTGACCACTGCCCCAGCTATGTTGTGGCCCGCCAGTGTACTGGAGACAACTTATTCCAGGTCCTTCTTGGTTAACGAGGGTTGTATGTCGAGTTGGTCACTCGCTACGTAAAAACTCTGATCGCAAGTCCTTTGAACCAGCTCGGGGGCTGCTGAAATCTTTAAAGTATACAGTGCTGACCGAAAAAAAAAAAATATCCCAAAACATTTTCCATTCACTCACCATTTGGTGATTTTACCTGTTATTTCAACGTTGCTAATATTTGTCAAATGCATGGAGCTTATTGTGTATAGGAGTGGCATATTTCTATAACATCCTTCTAGAGTGGGGTTGGTATGTTCTCGTTTTTGGTAGATCATGCAGTGTATTTGATTAAATTTCGAAAGTGACTTCAGTGTGGAAATATCGGATTAATTTTATAGAGGAATAACTCACATCCCAGTCTAATATTTTCGTTTTATATTTCCTTTGGTTTTGTATTTTCCGTTGTTTTTTACACTTTTTGGAATTGAATAAGAGAGAAGATTATACCGGGGAAGAGATGCCTATGTAACTTTTCATATACATGAAAAAGTAATTACACTACACGAATATATAATAAATAAGTAAATATAATAGTCCATTTTATTCCAATTAAATATTCAGCTTTGCATAAAACATGATGTCATTTAGAGCAGAAATTTTGGAAGTGAGGTAAAAGCATTACTTTTATAATTAAGGAACTTTCTTGGTAATGCCATTAGTATCTCAAAATGATTCTAAGATATTTATTAATTCATTTGGGTAATTACTATTTTCTATTTAACTTTTAAAATCGGAACATTAAAATCCCATTATCCTTTAGTGACCGCGGGAAAATCGATTTCTTTCAAAACTAAGGTCAAGTTTAAATTTACTTTTCTTTCTCTTACTGTGGAATTGGTTTTCTATGTTCTGAGACTTCCATGAAGCTGTCAAAAAGTTATCAGCTCAATGAAATATAAGGAAATGATTAGTTATGTACAATATTTATATTCCATATTAAATATTTACATAATAAAATTCACATACCATTTTATTGTTGCTTGCCCAGTACTTAATGAGTTTAGAAAACAGTATTTTGGCACACCCATACTTAGCCACAATGAATTTATTTTATTTTTAAATAGCAAGAATTGGCTTGCGTTGTATACATATTTGAGTGTTGCCCTACATTATAGGAAATTGCTAATAGGGGAGTATAATAATTAGGTATATTATATACGTTCCTTTTCCCCTATTTAAATATTTTATGTATATGTAATGTATTTGCTTGCTTTTGCAATACTAAAGTATTTTATTATATAAGGCAGTCAACAGTCGGGCTCATCCAGTCCATGTTATGTATGTTAGGTATAATTATTATATCAAATGTAATAGAAAATTTAATTTATTTATTTATTTATTTTTTTTTTTTTTTTTAATAAATTATTTTATTTATGGCAATGAAGTAATTGTAAATTTATTTGTAGTTATTTTTCTGAATAAACATACTTTATTATTATTATTATTAAAATTCGTCATTCGTCGATGGACACTAGCAAAAATTATTCGAAACTCGCATCCATCCTTTATGATTATTTACACTTGAAAGATTATACCAAGAACTAATAACTACTTATTCCTTAATCAAAATTTTGAGGCAAGAAGTTATCCTACGATGTAAAGGATATTGACGAAGGTATTTGTTCTTCCGGGAAGCTGGACAGTAGAAGAAGGAATACGTGGTCTTGATGTACAAATTTGGTCTGTTTTCCTCTACAATGTACTAAGTTCTCCTTGTGTCTCGTTGTTTCAGTCAAAGGAATCCTTCATGAGTCCCCCGATGAACCGATGATGGAGTAATTCCACAGAAGGCGCTATGGCGTTTATAACGAATATTTGTAAAAAAGTATGCCTTTTCGGTTGATTCTTTCCCGTGATCTACTTTCGCCGACAACCACATCAAAAATGGGGTTTTAACAGAGAGTAAAACCACCCGCAGAATGTGTACAGTAGCACACAGTGAAAAAGATACACTATACAAATTTCACAAAATGTTCATTTATTATGTACAATAATATATATTTTTAAAAAGGTTCTCCCTAAAATATTAGACATTTTATCTAGAAAAAAATAAATATCTCTCTTGAACAATATATTGAACAATGCCTGAGCATAAAAATAACAAAAATGAAATTCCAGACCTCACAGTGAAAATGATACACTTTAATAAAATTCAAATTAAAAGTAATTTTATATAACTTTAATATCATGTTGCGGCTTTGTTGTTGATTACTTCTCTTAAGCCGTTTGGGATAGATTCCACGAGTTTTTGGGTAAAATCTGGGGCAATTTTCTCCCAGTCTTCCAAGAGTGCCTTTTTAGATTTTCTTTGTTTGTAATATTATGTTTTCGAATTTCTGTCTCCAATTTTGCCCACAAATTTTCAATGACATTTAAATCTGGTGACTGCGCAGGTGTCTTTATAATTTTGGGACAGTTAAATGTAAGCCATTCTTTCACTATCAACGAAGAATGCTTGGGGTCATTGTCTAGGAAAAAAGTAAAAATATCTTTTAATCCATGTTTTTCAGAACTTACCTTCAGATTTTGCCTTAATATGTCCACATATAAATGTTTAACCATTATACCTTCTATAAAATGCAGACCTCCTACACCAGAGGCTGCCATGCATCCCCACACCATCACACTCCCACCTCCATGTTTCACAGTCGGTAGGAGATTTTGCTTGGAAAATGCTTCTCCAGATTTTCTCCAAACGTATCCACGTCCACCCGATCCAAAAATGTTAAATTTGCTTTCATCAACAAATATAAACTTTTTCCAAAAGTCAAAATCTTTGGAAATGTGCTCATTTGCAAATTTTAGCCGGTCTTTTTGATTTTTTTTTTACTAATGAACGGCTTTTTCCTAGCAACTCTACCATGAAAATTGTGTTTCCTTAGGACGCGACGAACAGTTTCCGCACTAACAATCTTTTTTAAATAATTTTCCACTTCACTTGCAATTTTTGGTGCTCTCATTCTTGGGTTTATTTACGTACCTCAGAATCCACCCTTCGTCAGCATCGGAAATTATCTTTTTGGGGCTTTTCCTCTTATTAATAATAAGCCTATTTTCCCTTTTATATCTTTCTACAATGTGTTGTGCTGTTGCATGACTTTTCTGAAAACGTTCACCAATTTCTCTATACGATTTTCCTCTGTTGAACTGAATTAGTTCTCTTTCTCTTACCGTTGTGTGCCGACCCATTATAATAAAACAAAAACAATCACGAAATAATATAATAAAATTGTCTTAGAGACTTATAGCACAGAAGACACTGAAAGCCTGGATAGAACTAAAACGGATTAAAGGCAACATGAGTGGTGTATCATTTTCACTGTGAGATAAGTCAAAGGTTTGTAATCCTCTTATGTAGCTTATTTAATCCTTGCTAATGTTAGAGAGCTAGGCAAGTTAATCTGTAATCAAGAATGTATTATCATTCCATATACACTTATAAGTTATATAAAAATAAGTGCAGTAAGTTATTTTTGATATATTTATAGAAATATAGTAGGTATACCCTTTTCACTGTGAGCTACTCTATATTGTGAAAAAATAACAAAACTTTATTTAATGTTATAAAGTTAAAATTCTACTCACTAATATGCCTAATTTCTAATTATTATTGGTATTAACTTCCTCTTTATGCAACTCAGGCTAATTGGGACGGGCTATCTACAGGTTACCACCTTTTAGATTGGAGGGTATGATGAAGTACATGGAGGCCATTTCGGCCTTTATCAAAAAGTCCGTCTCGCAGGGACTGCGTTAACTAAGATGATTTCCAAAAGGAATTCCATATTTGAATTTACCTCAAAAATAAAAGTTCAATGAGAACATTATTTGGTATTTAGGCTTCAAATAATGTTCTTCATAATATGAAAGATTATTGTTTATGTGATATGAGTAGGGGGATTACTGGTGGCCGAAAAATAAAAAATTCAAATTAGAACTCAGATAGTGAAAAACCTTGCGTGTTGACATTTATAGTTTATAGTAACATTATATTTGCATTAAGATTAGTTCTATAAAAGTTTCGACCAATCGAATAAAGATCAAGATCGTTAAGGGCTGAAAACCGACCAGTAGGGGTGGGGGGGGGGATTTTGAAAATTCTTAACTCTCCGTTAGGCGCGTGGCTATGGGTGTAGCCATGACAAAGTTTAAATGTTCGTAGCAAGCGCATACATGGGCTGGGTGCTTTTGGCGAACTAATACCTTCCTAGGCAGGATATGTCTATAGTATGGAAGTGACCTTAATCTTCCTTACAGCAGATCTTTAATTCCCAGTGTGTTACCGGTGTAGCCAACGCGCCCAACGGTGTTACAACTACGAGAATTGGCAATTTCAGTTTAACGTTTTGTTTTGTTGTTTTTGCAAAGTTATCATAACAAATAAAGTTAAGATGGCTTTTCCCTCGACCCGACACAGTTCTGCGAAACACACCAGTGATCCAGATATTCGTTTTCAATGCTTGCGAGAAGTTTCATCGGGCGAGGAGTCTGAGGTGGAAGATCTACCAACAGATTTGAAGCAACGAGCGAAGGAACTCTTGAATTTGCCAGAAGAACATACCCAACCCATTATAATCCCTAAAGACACTTTAAAAAGATGCAATTTCTGTGAAGCACCCGCAAAGAAAAAGAAAACATCCAGAAACATGTGTGCAAAATGTAAAAATATTAGTAAATATCATATGTGGCAAATTTGTCCTGACTGTTTATAAATGCGGCTGTATTTGTATTTACTATATTTCGTACATAGTATTTTATTTTCCATTAATAATTATTAACAAAATAAAGTCCTATTACGTTTTTTTGCTTAAAGAAAGTATATGAATGTGTTTTTATTAAAAAAAAAAAATGTTATTCACTTAAAAAAAAAACTTATTTCGATTTTTTCATCGTTATAATTGCTTAAACATTGTATGCATTAAATTGTTTTATAATACAAATTAATTAAATTAAATTTTTTTCTTATGTAAATCATTTTTAAGTAATGGCTACACTTGTAGCCAACGCGCCTAATTGTGTCATTAACTAGGACGCGCCTGTCGGAGGGTTAATATCTCCGTGATTATGCGTCGGATCGGAAAATTCATGAACAGTGGTGCACATTGTTTTTACTTGTGTGTGCACATGATTCCCGATTCTTGTTTAGTTTTTTCACAATGAACATCTCTCGTGCTCTGGGAATCCGTATCCTTAACATTATAAGTAGTAATTATATCCCAACAAAGAACCCAAGTGAAAAAAAAAGTCCGTCACGCAGGGGCTGCGTAAACTAAGCAGATTTCCCACGTGAAGTTATACAATAGAGAAATCTGCCTAATAACAGCTGTAGTAGTAAGAAACCTCTAAACCTATTCACGAGGGACTAATAGTTACAGAAACGGCCACCAGAGCTCTCGGCGGAAAGGCCAACATAGCCGAGCATACGCAAAATACAAATGCAAATATCTCGGTTAATATTCAAGATACAGAATAAACGTATAGAACAATATTTATAGTAAATTGAATTTGCAATAAGATTGATTATACAATTTTTCGATCCGACGCATAATAACGGAGATATTTCGACTTTTTGAAAATCCTCCGCTCTAAACCCCCCCTCCTACTGGTCCGATTTCAGCCATTAACGAACTTGATCTTCCTTTTTACATAAAACGATTAAATTGCGAGTTTGGTAACGATCAAACAAAAATTGCGACCGCTAGAGCGGTAACAGACATATATATATATATATATATATATATATATATATATATATATATATATATATATATAGATAAATATATACAGTTTTGAACGGACTTCATTTTCGTCATCTACTAGGTAGGATCGATGGACATTTGAAGAAAAATGTCGAAAATTCCGTCATGAGTACAACCTCAATAGCTGATTTCCCTTAAGGGAAATCTGCTAAAATGCCATTAGCTTTAATATGTTTACATGCCCATTCCTTTTATAGTCAGCCATAATTCACTCACTAGAGCCTAATTCACCCATTCATTATTTTTAATTTAGGTGATATTTCTTACCACCAAAGATTTATTTTCTTGTGACTACGCGGCGACACACTTGTATAACACCTAGACAGTTAATGACAAGGCCAGACACCCCTGTCTGTAAAAACTGCAACAAACACGTACCTAAAAAACATTTATTAACAGTCTATAATCAGTGAAAAGAGCACGAATCATCTGAGAATGTAACAGATTTATAAACTGATGACAGCCAGTATAACACAACTATCTTCAAAGATCTAAAAGCTATAAATATTCAACTGAAAAACTTAAAACGTTATTTATTAACTACCACTTTGCGCAGCTGACGCTAATTAAGACGGACTATCTTCGGGTATTATAGGATTTTATTTAAGTACGTTACTCGCTACTGTAGGTTTGCTATGTGATGTTAATACCATCAATTTACAGAATATCAAAATTTAATTAAGAAGGCTTAATAAGAATATAATAGGTGAAACTTCCGTTATATTCGAACTGATTAAATAAAGACATGAATGAAACTTAAGAAATTTTAGGGATTTCTTCCATGAATATAAATAATAAATCTTTCTACTTCTGAGAGAAAATGTCTACTTCATTAGAGGCTCATTTCCATCTTTCTCATGTGAATCAATTACTTTTGATGTGGCCCTAAACAAATGCAATATAAAGTATTTTAAGATTATACATTATATAATGTTCATATAATTTTATCAATTTTAGGTAAAATATTCAGTTGGAGATAGGTAATAAATTACTTTTGTATTTATTAGAATAGAATATATATTTATTTATTTGTACAAGATTTACATCGAGTACAAATTAAATAAACAAATAACAATTTTGTCTTTTTAAATAAATAACTATATCCAAGTTCTTGAGATTAACAATAATATAGCAATAAAAAAAAATAATATAGTGTAAATAGTAAAATATAGTACACAAAAGATAACTAAAAGCATTCTATAAACCCATTTCCGTCTTAATTTAACATTTAACTGGAGTGTGGTCCATCAGCGTATACTTTGTATCGGTATACTATACTAAATAGATACTTAGTATCGATAGCCTCGAAAAACTACACAAGATTTACTGCTTCATCACGTCAGCATGCAATACTCTGGAATCTATAAGTGCTGATGGACCACACTTCAGGTAAATGTTATATTAAGACGGAAAAGGGTTTATAGAATGCTTTTAGTTATCTGTTATGTACTATTTACTTTATTTTATTTTACTATATTTTACTATTTACACTATATTGCTTTTTTTTGTTGTTTCTTTGTTGTCATATTATTGTTTATCTGAAGAACTTGGATATAATTATTTATTTAAAAAGACAGAATTGTTATTAGCTTATTTAATTTGTACGAGATGCAAATCTTTAATAATTAAATACATATTCTACTCTGTATTCTTTTGCATTTATTTT